>JAXQQM020085097.1:0-217015 GCA_034641835.2 Pinus albicaulis
AAGACCTCCCTATCTAGTCTCAAATAAGGATATGTTTCTCCATCTCCAAGATAATCTTGTAAGGGAGTATATGTCTGCTAGCTCAATCTAGAGCCGGTGGTCACCAATTATGAAACATTGGTCTTTTACATCCCACGCATTCACAAGCCAAGTCATTAACTCCACCTGTGCCTCCATTCCCTGAATAGCCCAGAACTTGTACAAACCACAGTTTTTCAATGCACGAATGGTTGCATAGTCATCCATGGCTTCGTTATCTATGAGCTTGTGTTCTTGTTCCTGTCATTCCAACATGATTAAATAAAAATCAACAAATTAAACCATTAAAATCAGTTGGAGGGAACTTAGACCATTTTTTGGGAAGAAATTTTAGTTTTCAAAACTTTCATGGTGCCTGCGCAAGTTCTATGTGCAGATAGTGTGGTCGTCAACATGCCCTCGACGCAGACCCTGCGATAGCCCGATGATTTTTCTTTTAAAAAATCGTCAGTGTGCACGGTTATCACATGGATTTCTTGCGCACCCTTAGGGCGTACTTTGAAACATGAATTTCTCCCAAAAAATGAAATAAAGCTCAAAATAAAAAATGAAATGAATTAAAACGTAGCTCAGGATGATGCGTATTACTTGGTTCTAACGGTTTGAGAAATGAACGATCAGTTCTCCTTATATCTGCTCTAGATTTTTTTTGGCCAAAAGCTCTCCATGCACTATTCTGAAAATAAAAGGTGAAAATGACTTATTCCAAATCCTTTTTATAGTTTTAATGAATAAAATATTATTATTTTATTTATTTTTCACTTTTAAGAAGTCAATTTTAAATATTTTTACTTTTTGAAAGCAGATATTTGTAATCTTTTGAGTTTTTTGTTAAGGATACAAGATCTTTTGTGAAAATAATTATTTTGATATCGAGTATACTTTTATCACTTTTTCAGGCTCTATAAAAATACGAAAAAGAGAAACCCTGGAGTCCTCTTTTAAGCCCTTTTCAGACTCTCGAAACATTAAAAGATCATCGAGTACTTGACTATTTGAACTCATTAAATTAAATGAACAGTGATCCATTCAGTATAAGTTTAGCCCCTTTTTGGACTAAACTAGACTAATTACGAAAAAGGTATACATTGACTAAGAAAGGTCAATTGAGTATATCCCACATTATTTTATCCTTTTTTGGGCCTGAGTGACTAAATTTGTGAAAAAGAACAACCATGGAGTTTACTTATGTTTTTCTTATGACTCCCTAAAGCGAAAACATCGAGTTTCTCCTATAGGACTCATTAAAATTTATGATGAGGACCTGTCGATTACAATAGGACCAAACCACTCCTTCTTAGGGTTCAATTTTAATACTAATATGAACTCATCTAAAGGACAAGCTTAGTAAAAAACAAGCAAATTTTATCCTCCTCAAGCTTGACCAAAACAAAGAGGGACTTCCCAAATATGGTTGGGGGAAAACAGAGAAAAAGGATCCAACTGTCATCCTTGTTTAGAAAGCAACATGCCACTCTTGAGCACGAAACTCTACCAAAATTGTATCTGGGTTGGGAAATCCTTTGTCTAACAGTTAATCGAACCACATTGAAAGTCTTTATCCAGTTTCTGGGTATTAGCTTTAGGTCAAATGCTGCCAAGCCATCTGCAGTTTCATTATGTGTTCAAGAGAAATTTCAAATAAACCATTCATTGCAAACATTTTTCTCCATTCACATTGACCATCCCTGAGTCAGTCCTTGCAAAAATATTTCTTCAAAACTTGATCTAATGGTTTCGTGTTGTAGGCTTTCCTGCGACGGATCACTTTCTATCGGCATCAACTCATTCTGTAAAAAGTTGCTCTAGAATCCTATCTATAGCTTGGGATCTACATGCCCTAATGGAAGGTTTCTCGCCTTCGACAATAGGTTACATCAATGACCTTCGGTCGAACGGTTCTATGAGTGTTCAAAATGCAAATTATTCATTCACACTTCATAGATTTTACTAGAGTATTTTGAGAGCCATTGTCATTATTGGTGGTTTCTCTCAGACTTGTTAATGATTCACATCATTGACCAGTAATCAAGTGGTTTCTACCATGTTCGACTTTGACACGATCAATCAAATGTATAGATTCATACTAGTTCGGGAAGCGGAAATCAAGACCCTGGATCTAGCTTCTACCATCCAGGCTACAAGGAATTTTATTATTCATGATACAGTAGAATAATTATGACATATGGTTGCCTCCATACTATGTCTACTTTTGATGTAATATTGAAACTAAATCTATACCAGAACATTTAGATAGATTTGATCTGAGTATGGGAATTCCTACCTCAGTGATCATATATATATTTGCATCTAATTTTTACAGGTTATCGATGAATGTCTCTAATCTGATCCTCAAAATGATAAAGTACTTCACTCTTCAAAATAACCTCTGACTTCACACTTTAAGGGGCAATCTGTTACACGTCATTTTTTCACCATGACATTGGACTGTTCATATGGGTCTATCACAATCCATATCATGTTCCATTATAGGTCAAAAACACCAATGTTCCTAAATCAAGTCTTGGAATTGTAGAAAAGCTCTTTCAAAACACTTAAAAGTCTACCTGCGCGATTTTCTAGCCTTTCCCTGCACATGCGTTGATCTTTTGTCCATAAACTGCGGAAAATCACGCAATTTTTTCCACTATTACCTGCACACCCCTATGATAAGAAAATAAAAGAAAAAAAGTAAATTCTAGAAGCCTAGTTGACCGAATATTCTCCCAACTGGAAGCTTCTAGAGTTGCGATCAATTCAAGCTTTATCCCTCCACTTATGGAGCTTATCCCTTGGTCCATAAAGCTCAAATCCCTTCATGAGAGGAATCCATCCCCTGCTTCATGGAACTGAAACTACCTCCATTTCCCTATAAATTGAGCTCAAGTTTCAGGTTGAAGGGTGGATACCAATGTAATTAGAGACTAATCTATACAGGTTTCTAAGCTTAAGAGAGTTCATAAGAGTGCATAATTTCTACACTAGTGAGTTTTTGTTGGCATGAGATTGATCACACCCTTGTGCCTTTAAATCCATGCTGGTATTCAGAGAGGAAGGCTTATCAGACTGAAGGAGAACGATTGTTCAAGACCCCGAGAGAAATCAGTACAACATGAAGGCATCAGGTTGTAAGATTACTCTTTTTATTCAAGATAATACACATGGATCTGTTTTTCTCATTGCTTTGTTTATATTCTTATTGGAATAATGTCAATAATTAGAATCCTTGATCACTAAGTTGAATTATCATTTTTTTATTATTATATATTATAGATTCTTTTATTCTTTGTCTTGTATTTGAATGTAGGATATACTCGTTGGAGAAACCACTTTGGAGTGACGGGAAAAAAGGCTACATCAAAAATTTGGATTTCAAGGTAGGGGCATGTCCTCTCTAATTTATTATAAGAATTGTGAAATTCAATTAATCTAGAGGAAAAGGTTTTCAAATGGATCTTTGTTTCTAGTTACTCGCTGGAGCACTAGGGAGATCACTCTTGTCCGCAAGAGGGTTTAATCCACGTAAGAGCCTTTGTGATGATTTTTTTGCTTACCTTTTCAATTAGAACCAATAATTCAGCCTTGATAGACTCCAATTTTTCCTCGGTCACACTTTCATATCCACTACTAACTGAAGAGTCCATTTCACTATTTTATTTTCTTCTAATTCAAACCAACAACATTATGGCCAACTCTAAGCATCCTTTATAAAATATACCGTGGTCCAAGTCATCTCTAGGTCGTAGCCTTACACATTGAACACTAAAATTCCATATTCGTACCATATATCCTTAAAATTTATTCTCTACTACCTCCATTCACCCCAAACTTAGTTGCATAATTAACTTCTCCAAATTTAATATGGTACCTTCCATGCTTTTTTTGAGATGAGGATTCAATGTTGTCCAAAGTGGAATCCACATGTCCTTTGACCTGGTAGTTTTATACCATGACTTCCAAATGGATAATTTATCCTCGTTGTCCTACACATGATTGTTTTTCTCTTCAAGGATCTGTGTGTTCTTGGGCTTTTGAGGAATAATTAATAACTTGTCATCCCTTGATTCTACTTTTTTCCTTGTGGAGTGGAGCCCCATCCTTACAACCTGCATAGTCATGGAATATGAGATATTTTTTTTTTTCCTTGGTCATTTATAATGACCCATTTCCACAAGTTCGCTCCTATTTTAGCTTTCTCATCCACTTCTTTATTGTTATCCCTTTAACATGGTAAAAAACAATCGCAGAACCTCTTTCAGAGCATCCATATTTGGTAGTAAATCAGTGGGGTTTCAGAGAGTTTATTGCACATTTAAATTGTGTTCATTGAATCTCCCACTACACATTAGTATCAAATTCCTCTTGAAAGTGCTACTTTTAGTCCTTTCCAAACTCGTGATACCACTTCTTGGTTATTTGATGATGTTCCCATTCCCTAAGAAAATTTTCTCTCCATTTTTCCATAGGAGCCATAAAGCACCCTTATCGCTTCTTCCTCCCCCAACTATATTATAAATTTATCACTATTATTAAAAGAATTAATATACAATTTAAACATATATATATATATTTTAAAAATGGAACAAGATTCTGTAACATGGATATTTATCTCACTTTACGAAGGAGAATAGTTTCGGAGTAGTCTTTAAGTGCAACTTTTTGGAGTTTCTAGCATATTTCTCGCCAGAATCTGGTGAAAAAAATGTGGCCAAATCATGATTTATGTTGTTTAAACTAGTTTTTTTAAGTGCATTTATGGATTCAACATGCTCAAAATCCAGTGAGGCACTTCCTTTATGGATAATACTGATTTAATTTACATGGTTACCATACTATTTATCATTTTGACAATATATTAGCTAGTTTAGCCAAATGTGGATAGACATAAACTCATAATAAACATTAAAACACTTAATTCAAAATAAATGTCACACCAATCAAATTACAATATGGTTGATAGAGATATTTATTTCCAATTCGTAATTTGTAAATAAGCTCTATTACAATACCATGGCTTATCAATACCACATGAAAAAAGAATCATAACTCACTTCACATGATACTTGTTCATATCACAGCTTTTTTAAATCAATCGATTTAATTAAAAAGAAAAAAAATGATACAACTACTTTGAAGAAAAATCTTAACTTTTGTTTTGTGTGTGTGTGTGTGTGTGTGTGTGTGTGTGTGTGTGTGTGTGTATATGAGATTAAATCTATACCATTCAACTAACAATTATTGATAATTACATTAAAATTTTGGGAAGCTTTGTTCCAAAATAAATGTGTATCAAAATAATTAGATAAAACAAAAATTTATTATTATAAAGAGGTATTTATATATATATATTCATAATTAATGATAAAATATACTATAAACATTATGAAATAAAATATTTACCCAAAATATCTAACTTATATTCACAACTAATTTATGTAATTATCAATAAATGCATTTTTGTTATTGTTATTATTTTTTAATATTTAATTATATATATATATATATATATATATAAGAAACCAATTTCGTAGTGTAGGGCACACGTGTCCCGAATCCGTTGTGTCAAACACGACACGTACGAATTTGAATCCTTTTTGCCAGATTCGATCATGTCCGTATAGGACACGTCGAATGCCATACAGCCGGACACGTGCAACACTAAAGTGCGATTTTGAGGTTATAAAACTCGTTTTTCTCTCATTCTTTCTGACCGAAGTTTGTTTTTGAAGTGAGAAATGAGCAAGGGTTAGAAAGGAGAAAGGGAGTGTTTTCAAAGATATTCAAGCATCCGGTAAGTGCACTCTCTCTCTATGTTTTTGCGTTTAGTTTTCTGTTAGTGTTTTTATGTGCATATGTTTTATATATTTGGCCATTTTTGTTTTTTTTTTATAGTATTCATGGCTTAATCAAGGGCATCACGGCGGGGGAAAATAAAGGGGAATGATTTACCCATTGGAGATGCCCCTCTTGTCCCTATTTCATCAAGGTATGCAAGTATTCCATCTATTGGAAGTGGGGTTGCAACAACAACTTCAATTTTTCAAGGAAAACAAACTCATGACCCCAAATACCCAAGGTGGAAATATGTTACAAGAGAGGTAGGGCTAGGAAACAAGGCAAAGGGAGGAGGCAATGTTTCAAGGAAATGCAATTTTTACTGTGTGAAATCTCATTTTATGGCTTTGCCAAGTTGTGGAATTTCAACTTGTACAGTAATTGAATCGCCACAAATGAAGGAATTGGAGAAAGAGCCTTTTTTTGGTGTGGAAACTGTGGCATCAAAATCAAAACAAAACAAGAATGATGACCCACTTCCATTCTTAAGTAAAATCAGCAAAAAATTCCCTTTTGAGAGTTTTAGAGGGGGACAATCAGCAAAAAAGAAAGGCAACTGCACTTGGTCCAATGGACAAGATTTTCCAAAAAGAGGAGAGGGAAGAGCTTGATCTCACCATGTTGCATTTTTTTTCTATCAGAACTTCATATCCTTTAATGTTGCATAGTCACCTCTATTTATTGAGATGCGTCAAGCTCTTACTCATGGGGCTCCATCAGGGTATGTGCCTCCTAGGTCAGAGACGCTCAGAACTACATTGTTGAAAAAGGAAAAGAAAGAGGTGGACAAAATGCTTGAGCCTATTAAATCAACATGGCCAACATCTGGGGTTAGCATTTTTTCTGATGGATGAACACATCTAGCACGCCACCCACTCATCAACTTCATGGTGTCATCCTTGAACGGTCCAGTTTTCTTGAAGTCAGTGCATGCACAATATATGGGTGAGTTATTTATTAAAATTATTGAAGATGTAGGTGTCGATTCTTGTGTATAAATCATTACTAATAATGCACCTATTTTCAAGGCTACTGGAATGATTGTGGAAGAAAAATATCCACAAATATTTTTGACACTTTGCTTTGTCCATTCATTGAAATTAGCACTGAAATCTCTTGCCTCTGATGTGCTTTGGATTTTAGGCATTATTGAAGATGCACGGCATATCCAAAACTTTCTACAAAACCATAAAAATTCCCTCACTATCTACAAGGAGTACACCAATTTATCATTTTTGAAGATTTTGGATACATGGTCTGCCTCTTCATTCATCATGTTGAAGAGGTTGAGGGAGGTCAAGACCACTCTTAGGGGCCATGGTTATTTCAAATTTTTGGCCATTTTGGAGAAAGATTGATCATGCAGCCTCAAATAAAGGGAAGGACACAGTGTTGGATGATGTCTAGTGGGAGAAGGTAGATCTAGTTATTCAGATCATGGAGCCTATCATTTCATTGCTTCGAGTTGCAGATACAGACCAACCCATCCTAGGAGAGGTTTATGAGGGATGGGATTCCATGATTTAGTCTGTGAGGACCATTGTTTTACAGATTCAGTGACCAGAGTATGATGCATCACCAGAGGCGTTCTACACCAGCATACATGATATTCTTGTCACTAGATGGGACAAGAATTGCACACCTTTACATTGTTTTGCTCATTCCTTGAACCCAAAATACTACAACCATGAGTGGATGAATGGTGGACCTTCTTGCAAATTCCCTCCTCACATGGATGGTGAAATCTCACAAGTGAGGAAAGATGCATTCAGGAGGAATTTTCAGGAAAGGGCATCCCTTGATGAGTTGGAGGATTCCTTTGCAGAGTTTTCCACTGGCACTGGGTGATTTGCATGCTATGATGTGATTTGAGATAGGGGGCTAAGAAGCCCTATTCTTGGTGGGAAACTCATGGGGCAACAAGCCCTCTCTCTCAGGTGACTCCATCCTCTTGTTGCAAGAGGAATTGGAGCACATATGGGAATTTGTATAGTGTGAAGAAGAGCAAGCTTGAGCAGTCGAGGGCAGAGACAATGGTGTATGTGCACACCAACATTCGTATCATCTACAGGCAGAGGGAGGATTGGTTGAATGGAAAGACAAAGATTTTGGATTTCTTTCTTGATGATATGGGTCTAGATAGAAGTGTTGAGTTGGAACTGGCCAACTTGGATATCAATGCGCCAGTGCTAGAGCCTTTCACATTTAATGATGGCGATACAGTAGAGGCGTCATCCTCCACATGAGAAGATGCAAAGATGACAGAGGAGGAGGATGTAGTAGAGGAGAGCAGTGGTGAGCATGATGATTAGGATGAGGATAGTGATGTTGATTATGATGATGAGGATTGATGACTCATTGAGGCTTGTAGTCTTGTAGACTTGTAGACTGTAGTTGTTTTGTATTTTCTATTTCTATTTGCCATTGACAATGTACTACCTAGAGGCTAGTACTTATGTAACACATTTTGATTTTGATGACTTATTGAGAAAACTACATTATCTTACTATCTTGTCTTTCTAAGTTTCTCCTATTGAATCATTCATGAATATGCCTATTACTAAAACTTTTTAAACTTTTAATATGTATGATTGACAATTCTATGATGTATCAATGTATCATGTATGGGTATCCAAGATCTTAAAATTATGTTTGAATCAATGAATTTGTATGAATTTGTGTAAAAGATATCTCATTTTTAATATATATATATATATATAATGTGTCCAGACGTGTCATGTTCCGAGGGTCACCATCTTCGAAATCCGATACTCAAATCCACATGCCCATCGAATCGAATATATATATAAAGCATTTTTTAATTTTAACTGATATCAACTATTTTTAAAAATTTTATTTTAATTTGTTTATTTTGTAAAATTCTAATTTTGGAGAGTATTGAATCCATTTTTAAATTTAAAAAAGCATTTTAAATAATAACAAATCAAAAACAATTTTTAGGCAAATTCTATCATCAAATTATGGTGAAAATTGTCATTACATCTATTTATTATATTACACCTTTTTTAGTGGAAAAGATTAAATAAACATAATTTTGTTATGTAATTAAAGCAAGTGGTTAAATTATAATAATTATGAAATAAATAATTCCAAAAAGTTGTTAAGAAAATTGAATATGGAAAGAAAAATAGAATAAGCACAATTTTAGCTATTAATTTTTTAATATATAAAAAACTTTGTGTTAATAAATGATAAGGTTATATTATAATAAATGTGAAATAAAGGCTTTTAGTGAGTAAGGAGGCGCTTGTTAAAGAGATTTGATCCCATTTTTATTAGGATTGTTATACTAGTAAATGATAATAAATAATAAGGTTATATTATAATAAATATGAAATTAAAGTTTTCAGTGAGTAAGAAGGGCTCGTTAAAGAGATTTGATTTGATTTTTATTATGATTGTTTTTTAGTATAAAAAAATTAATAAAAATAAATATTATTTACTTAATATTAATTTTAAATTTAATTAGAAAATTAAATATAATAAATTTGTTAGGATAAAAATTAATTAAAATTAATAAATAAATAAAATTGTGATTCCTCTAAATTCCCGCACGATCTAGGAAAAAAAAAAAAACAAAAAACCTAAGAAATAGGTTTTTTTTTGGCATCACCAAATATCTTAACTATATGCATCCAACTTCCTAGTTCAAATACCCACTTTCTTCATTCAAATCCGGTGAAAAAGAGTACAACGTGGATCTCCGTTCATAGCCGATCTAGAGTAAGTTCGCACACAGTCCATGATGAAGAACCATTTCGAAAAATGATTACACCAAAACTTCGAATTAAAAATCAAGGTATATAATACATTCACATTGGAGAGATTCGTAGAAAAGAATAATAATTAATTTAAATCATTGGTGGAGAGGATGGCCAACGAACTTCACACAGATCGATGGTAACGGGTTGTACACTTGCCCTCCAGTCGATATGCTTTGTACCGTAGGTTATTCTCAAGCAATTTAATATTTTCGGAGCATAACAGACATAACTGATTAGCGTGCGTAATAAATTCAGGAGATTTAGGCTATGTAATAAATCCCGGGCTAGCATGAAGGATATGTAATAACATATAGAGTATATATGTGTATGCTAATTGATAACTAGGCTCAAATCAAGTGAGAGCATTGCTTTACTGAAAGGATTGTAGTTACAATTATGGCTGGAGACAAGCTGAGGATCAACAAAGAATCGCAGAAAATTAAGAAGCCCGTTGGAGTGGCACTGGCCAATGATGTTCACCAACGGCCCGTGATTATTCACTTTCGCCAATCTAGGGTTATTGAGGTAGAAAGAAAAAACTTCAAGCAGCTGGTGCAAAAGCTCACAGGCCAGGGTGACAATGACAAGTGCAAGAAAATGAAGAGCAAGGAGACAATGGGTACGAAGAAAGCAATAGTGGATCAGACTAAAAATGTTTCACAGGCTTCGTCGGATGCAATTGTTACTGTAGAACCACAGAAGGAACCTGCAGCAAACGAAGCGTGCTTGGCACTGCCATCAAGTTTAGTTGATTCCTTGCACGGACCTAACAACATTTGGTGGAAAGATGTGGAGAAGCCAGAAGCCCTGCCCGTCCGTCTACCATTATGCCCAACCCTTACATATCATGATGGCTTTCAAGCGATGAGTTGTACGGATGATCTGTTTGATGATCTGATGAAAACTGCAAATGATTACAATCCTGATGTTGTTAACGACCTACTCTTTGATGATTCCGTGTACGGACCTATCACTTTCAGCTGGGAAGACGTGGAGGCGCCCAATGCCCATCCATCCACTGTCAACTCCAACCCGTACAAATGATGGATCATACAGATAATCTCCTTGATTATCTTCTTGATAATCTCCTTGATTTATTTTATTGACTTAGGGGCGACCTCTTTGAAGATCAACTTTCCTTTTGATTTCATGATATTAGATAGCCTGGTGAAGTTTTGTAGGGCCTAATCAGCCAGTTGTTGCTCTTGCTCTTGTTTCGTTTTGCACTGATGCATATCTCATGAATATATTAAGAGATTCAATGAGGTTTACTAATGGAAATATTTTTGGGTTGATATTGACTGATTCCATTGTTTTAGAGCAAACTTTAACAGTTCATATAAAATGTTATCAAATTGGGTGATGCGTCATTACTTCAAACTGTTGTTATCATTGATACGTTCGTTTCTGTGTTGTTAATGGATTTATGCTTATTTCAGGTTAATGTTTAATAGATCATTCTCTATCTGAATATTTTATTACCTTTTTCACGAAAATTTGCAGTGTACATTAACATTTTGGTGGGCAACTAAATTATGTTTAAGTTTAAAATAAAAAACAAAGAATAAAGTTGCAATAATAAAACACATTTTCACGGTTAATTATTTACGTTTTTTTATTCAAAACAAGCGAGTTTTCGTTTTAATGATTTTTGCGTATCGCGATTTACATATGCTAGGGTTTGGGATGTCCGTCTCGGGATTTCACAGATTCATTTTTTAATCCAAATGGTCCGTGATATTAAATACAAATCGATCATTTTTGGAAGTGCCCGGGTATTTAGCTTCCGTGTTTTGGGGAGAGGAAAATGTTTTGCTCAAATTTTATAATAGAAATTTAATTATTATAAAATAAATATAAATACAAGGACCAGGGGAGGAGGGAATTGTTTCTAGAGTCTAGGATTTTGGGTTAAAAATTTTCAAAAAATTAGTAGTATTTAAATTATAATGGTGGAAATGGATACAATATCATCAAAAAATTTCTTCGATACTTAAAATTTTGAAGTTTAACAACTGTGGAGTTACAAAAATTCAAACAAAATTTTATTAAAATTTTGCCAAAATTTGTATAATTTTCAAAAAAAAAAAACAAACTAATTAAACTACCTCTAAAAATAAATATAATATTATTTTATAATTAAAATAAAATTATATATATTTATATAATATAAATATAATTATAAAAAAATTAATATAACAACTAAATATTTCTAAGTTGTTTTTTAAATTATCCTTATTATTTTTCCATATAAAAGTAAGTTGTATGAGCCAAAGATTCTTGGAAGCATACGAACTACAATTTCAATATTTAGTAGGCAATATCAAAATTAATTGTTAAAATATGAGAAATAGTATCTAATACAATTAAATTGTTTGTTGGCCCTATCAAATTTAAACCTATAATTTTTTGTCTTCTTTGTTTGTTGTACCAAATTTAAATCTATAATTCTGGGTCCTAGAGTAAGCAATTTGGTATATAAAGATTGAAAATGGATATCTTAACATTTTTTTGATTAGGTAATTTGAACTATACTTAATTATGAATTTGGAGTCATTTTTCAATTAAAATATATGGTAATGTGCTGAAAGACATTCTACAATTTAGTAAGGAATAGATGTTGTACCATATATTATAATAAAAGAAATAAAGTAATCTCTACATTTAAACATACTAATTACATAAAAATCTTTTAGTATGTAATATGCATATCATTAACAAACAAAAAATTCCAATATGCATGATTAACAAGTGCTACAAAGTAGTCTTTGACATTCATATAAATTATGCTCTCAAAAAAATTATATAAAGAAATTATAAACCATATTAATAATTTTTAAATTAATAGGGGTTAATATGCAAATTGAATCGTACAATTTTTCTTTGGAAGATATTAATAAATTGAAATGTAAAGTGGATAAATTAATTTCTTGTTTAGGCACAAGGACTTACACAAATTTTGGTGAGTAGTAACCACTAGTAAGTCTACACATTTTACTTGTGTTAATTTGTATTCACGAAAACATAAATTATGGTGGAAAGTCACTAATGGAAAGTATATTTATTTACATCTTATAAAGATCCATTTTTTATGAGAATAATTGGTTAAATTGTGGTGGGAAGTGATGGTAAATATATTATTTACTTAAGTATGAGCTATTTTCGTAACACTCCTATATTATTTTCTTAAATATGAGCTATTTTTGTAACACTCCCTTTGACCCCTTAACAATTCTTCAAGTTGTGTTAGGTGTTACTTTATAATTGTCCCAACCCTCACACTCTATAGTGGAGATGGGGTTAAAAAATCATCTTTTTCAAACATCATCGAAACAAAAAAAAAATGGTCGACATCATGTTTGGCTCATTGAGAGCTTTTCGATGATAAACAAATTATTTCAATTCAACTTGTGGATTGAATGTAATTCCCACATGAAGATTAGCCCATTAAACCTTGCCACATTAACAATCCCTTGCCACATAGCACCTATTTATGACCCATGTGGCTCTACCATATCATCCATCCACATGCTCCATAGAGTCCATGTCACCTGGCTCCACAATGTATTGTTCACATCACATTGATGTTAGGGTGATATCATCCTTCCACATGACATCGTCTACTAGCCCCATGTGTCACTCAACTCCCAAATACATTCCCCTATTACAGAGTGATCTACCTTCCTCCAAGCTTCCACAAAATAGCCCAATCCTAGGTTTCAATCGAAATCTCAAGTATTTCTACAAGAATTGACTGCCTAAATACCTGGATTCTGAGATACAATACTTATTTGGGGAATGCATCAAGCTCAAATGATTATGTGGGGCTTCTCCCAACTATAAAACATGTTTATTTCCTAGATGTTCAAATATTTATAAGAATTCTCTAGACAACAATGTATCCATCTCATCCAAAACCTAAATACAACTTAACATTGTAACTAAAAATTAGCATCTAACCAAGATACATGCATATATTACCTACTACACTTGAAAAACAAGCAATTTCAGGAATTCTTTCAGAATTCCTTCAAAACAGGGTGTTTCCCATCACATTAAACCTTCAAGGACAGAGTCTATATCTGAGGATAAATCTTTCTACATGCCTTCGTTAAACTCAAAGAAAGGTAATGATGTCCATAAATCAAACATATAAAATTAGACAATATTGAGCTTGAAAGTTCTAAAAAATGGATTTCTTCAAGAAACCTCACACATCACTAGAAATATTAGAGAGTAAATGGGGAAATGAGTAGATGAACCTAACATGAAATTTTACCTATTGACACGTAGAGTCGCAATCAATTTCTAGAAACCTTAGAGACATAACCCACTATGTAACATGTCTTTAAATTCACCCAAGAAATAATCCTCGCTTACACAATACTATTATGCAGAAAATAAGCAAAGGTGTAAGGATCTATCCCTGACGTGTAACCACCGAATCATCTTAAGTTTTTCCCACTCGATTGGTTGTTCTAGGATATATTGTAGGTTTATGTCATCGGTCAAAAGTTGATGGATTATGGGTGTTTATTCATGACATAGCATTCAATGCCCTAAAATTGGTTGAAAAAATTCCAATTGAAAGGGCTTTTGTGACCCCTACATCAAGGGGAGTCAGAGCTACATACACCTAATTGGGTCTGGGAAGGATATACAGAGGGGTACAAGGTAGTGGGCACAGGTAGTATGGTCTCTTGCTATCAACGAGCTTCACTGTTTCTTATTTTGTTATTTTGACTTGGTTGTTTCCATTTATTTTGTATGCGCACACATACACACAAAAAAAAATTGAAAGAGAAAGGAGATTGAGACAACCATTAAAACAAATTAAAACATCTTTAAGCCAAGAATTAAGACAAATTCAAATGAACCTCTATCCAACAATAACAACAATACACCTCATATCATGAAACCACATTGTAATTCAGTTTGGTCATTTATCAATAAGTTGTTGAACTGCTCACAACTCATTTTCCTTGACTAGATTTTGTTTTTGTGGTTGCACTACATTTCTACGTATTACTCTATACAAGGGTGTATAAATTTCATGTATCCAATTTTTTTTATTTTTTTTATATATCAAGTACTTACATGTTGTAATACTCATAATCTCTCTTTTATCATCTTACTCAAAAAACATCTCTTCTATGGCTGTAGTGGTCCTCTAATTCAAACCCTTATCTCTAACTAAGACTTGTAGTTACACTGTCTCAGTAGGTTGGATCCTTATTAGTTGAAGGGTCCTCGCCATTTATTTATTTAATCTTGTTATAGGTTAACATTGCTAATGTGTCATTTATATATATAATAACCTACACTCTAACCTTTACTTACCTCTACTTACAATTTTATACTTCACATATATTACCTTTTTATTTCCTATCCTATACTCTACACCTAACTTTAATGATGCATTCACCTAAACTTTAGCTATGGTATAGTTTTAATACCCCTACTCCCATATCAACGTAGATAGGGTCTATCATAACCTTAACACCAATACTAACTATACATATGGTCCTTCTAAGGTTGGTACGAAGGTTTTAATAGGGTTTTGAAACACGGGTATTACAACCCTCACATCACCCCATTTGCACTAAATGTAAGCGACCCGACCTGATGACTTGTCTCACTCAGCAGTCGCCCAGTGGTAGGGGCCATGTGGCCTCACGTGACCTTCACCCTTTTCAAGGCCACAAATAGATGGTTATGATAGTATCTAAATAGATCTACGACTCAAAATCATTTCGAAAACCATAAGGGTTTAATCCACCAAAATCTGCCTCACTTTGACATTTCTCTATGTGCTTTGCGACCATCTTGCCTGAGGGAGCTATGCCTCCATAGCTTGACCTACAACTTGAACTTTCAGTGCCACTATGACTCAATCCCTATATGAAAATTGAACCTCCACTTTTCGCATGCTCGCTATGGATAGAGTTTGGTTCTATGTCGCCATGATCTCAAAGGTAAGGGGTTTCACTGTATTTTTTTCTACATTTTATCATTAGCTCGATGGTATAGATGAGTGGGTTTGTAATCTTCATGATGGAGTTCTAATGTCATTTTTGTTCGTGTGCAGGTAACCCCTAGCGTGGCCAAACTCTGCTTTAGCCACATGTAACCTCTACTTTGTATTTTCCCTTATATTATTTTTTTTACTTTCATTAATTTAAAATACCCATCTAACTATGGGTTTGTTCCTCTTTGCATTGAGGAGCCCTCGGTCACAAGTGCATAGACATTTTGGTACAACTCTCTTCCTTTTCTCATAGCTTTTCTAAGGCACGCATTTTAATTTCAACTAGCAGCCCTCTCACCCTTTTTCTCCTTGCAATAGGTAATAGGTTTTTAATGCATTCCCATTTCAGGGTTTACTCTGTTTTCACAGTATTTGAGATCAAGGTTATATGTATGTCTTCCATTATTTCGTGGAAAGGCTTAACATCATGTCGTCGATATGTATACCTACTTCGTTGAGTAGGTGTCCCTTTCCCTAGTTTAGATTCCGAGTTTATACATCTGTTCCATCTAGCCTTCAGGTTTTTGGTATGTTTACCATACCCATATATTCTGGGTTTTGCGTTACGCATTTGTTTTGTTAAATGGTATATTGGCTTATAAGTCCCACCTCATCTTCTATCTTTGGTTCAATTATTATTTATTATTTATCTAATATATTGGCTGAGGTAGTATAACCTTTTTGTTATATTGTAACCTTTGATATAAAGTACAAAGTGTGAATAGTTGCCATAATTTGGGTTTTTAATTATGTTTGGAATTTTACATATTTTCACTGTATTTGGCCTCTTTTCCCCCCATGCTATTTATATATGACCCGGCCTATTGGATTTCAGAAAACCTTCTTATTATATGATTTCTATATATTTTTTATGTTGGCAAAGACCTTATAGTTCCTCTGGTTCTATTTCAAATACATAATAAATATAGTTGATACAAATTCGGTTGAATTCTAAGTGCATTCGTCATGTAAATATGTGTTGTATTTATCCGTCCTACCCATACATTATTAGTTTCAGTTTCCTATTATAATAGTATGTTGTAGGATAATTCCATTATTTATCTTTTGGTGTTGGTTTATATTATTTTGAATGGAATTTGTAGGATGGTGTAAGGTCTATCCTCTATTTCAATTAAATTCTAGAGTGATTATTTTGAAAATTGTTTCTGTAGACCGCAGTATCAATTTCTTGCTTTTTTCCATATAATTTATGGGTTGATTATATGATCTTATGGTTTGTATATTTACCCCTTGTTCACAAATTTGATTTCATTTGGTTATAAGCATTAGGATTGTGGTTCACTTTTGTGTTACCCCTATCATTCTGAGTTAATATTGTGTGGTATTACGCATACATACTTCCTCCATGGCTTCATTTTCTTCTGATTATTTCTTTTGTATCTATTCATTAAATTATATGTCAATATGGGGTTTTGCCTCCTTGTACTTTTCATGGTGGTTGCGTAGGCAACTTATGGTTTTTATTTTACTTTTAGCTACTCTGGAAGGATGTGTAACCTATCTGGGGTTCTTCCCCTTAATGCTTACATGAAATTTTGCAACGCAGTTTATGTTTCCCCCTTCGAGGTTTTGCAAAGCCCTTATATCCCTGCTCTATTTCTCATTATTTTTAATGTTGTAAGCTTAATTTTGTTTTTTATTTTCCCTTCTTCGTAAGATTTCATTTTATAATATGAGTTGTAATAATCTAGGTTGTTTTCACCTAGGTTTAATCCTTGACTCAGACCCAAAACTTTGTTGAAGGAGATGAGGATGGAAACCTCTCATCTTCAGGTGCATTTCAACACTTTATGTTATTATTGAATTCCTCATTTATTATTTTCTTGTATACATGCTGAAGGATCCCCTCACTTACAACATTATTTTATTTGTATGCACAGGTGAAGAATTCAATGGCGTGACAGTATGCTCAAGTAAGACATCTCTATATTTTACACAGTAATAATTTTATTTATTAGTCTATTTGATACTCTCTAATTCTAGCATTGTTGTTCTCTCGCAGGTATTCTTTCTGAATTTTTGTTAGTCCACGTGACACTACATTTTCCCTCACTGCACAGGCTTACCAACTGTATTCTTTCTTAGGTCGGTAGCATGTTGTTCCGCCATGGATCTCCTTCTCGCACATAGCTTAGACAGGTGTTATTAGAGTTTATATATTAGCGCCATACTTGGCCTTTGACATGTAATGAGTTGATTTAATAATTCCTCTTTTTAATTTAGTCATATATATATGACTGTGTAATCCCCATGGATTATTATACTAGACAATTTATCTATTTTTTTATAATTGGAATTTTGGATTAATTTTTCCTCATCATATTCATGATGGATATATATGTACCTCTATCATAATTTTTTATAATGAATTCATCAGTCATGAATCCTTTCATATATTGTATCCCTTGAGAATTCTCTTGTTTTAATACTCATTTACTTGGTTAGTTTTCTAGTAGTTGTTTCATGTATCTATAATTTATACCTAAATGTATTTGTAATTTAAGTTTTTTTTCCTCTCATTCTATTATTAGATATATGTTTGTCTCATTTACTTTACTTCGACACATATATGAATAAGTACATAGTAATTAACATCTAATGATAACCCTTTGGGTTTATAATTACACATACTTTAATTGTATCCACTTACAGTACCTTAGCTTTTATACGGAACCCAATATCGACATTGTATTTACTACAATACTGACACTATAAAATACACATAAATGACATTGAACAATACACATAATTTATATTGTATAATACACTTTACTAATACTGTATATATTATTAACCAAGTGCATGCTACTAATCTATACCAAGACTTTAGCACTTAGTATTGATACTATATGTACCAATAAGAGGGCATAGACTATTAACATATAATTAATCCCTTATTTACAATGTAGAATTTTGTCTATTAACTTAGACAAAATGTTGTTCTAGTCCTTACTAACACATAAGAAATTAAGTATAAAATCTCGACATGCGTAATACCAATTTTTAAAGACGAATTTTCCTCCCAACCACGAGCTTCTCCTCAAATCTCTCCCCTGAGAAGAGATCAATATTACCCAGTGTTGACAATCTCTTGTCACCCTAGTGATGACACTTTTAAGCCCACTTTCCCCAGCAAGTTTCTATAACGACATCACGTTATTATGTGATCACAGGCTCAATATTTTAGCTCAAAATGAAAGTGCTCAGAATTGAATGAAACTAGAACCACAACGATCATATCGTCCCAAGGAATCCAAGGCAATGTGTTTCGCTGAAAACCGAGTTCGGATGGAGTTATGGTATGTTGATCGTCATTCAGAACACACAATTTTCTATTAAAAAATTGTAGAATAGGTACAGGTTGATGACATGGAAGCCCAGTCAGAATTCAGGGAATCTTCTTTAGTTTTAGTCTAATGGGACTATGAGAAGTGTCATTACAGGATTCACCAGTTTGGTTTGTGAAGGTAAAATTTGTCCAAAGACCTCCTAAGGTTGAACTTGGGTTTATGATATTATGTGTTGGAAATTTTTATTTTTTATTTTTAATTAATTAAGGTTATATATATATATATATATGGTTTTTCAAACATCATATATTATATTTTATATACATTTTAATATATATATATATATATAATTTGATTTTTATTTAAACCTTAATTAATTTCAAATTAACATATTCCACACACACACACACACACACACACACACACATATATATATAAACCTTAAGTTTTAATTATTTGCAAACCTTAAGTTTGATGGAAAAAATTGCAAAGTCCGATGGCAAATGTATTCATTAAACATTTAGAATGGCATATTAAGGTTTAAAGTGGGCATATATAAGTCTAATGGTGGGTCAAAAAATATCAACGATGGCGTATATTAAATCCATAGACAATGCATATGGTTTCGTATTAATATTTGGGCACGGTATTAAAGTTCAGGTGGTCTGCTGGTGTCAATTTGAAGGTTTCCGAAAAACAATGGCCGAGGTTCGGGTTTGAACCCATGATCTCACCCCCAACTACCCAATGCCCTAACCAATATGCTGGCACATGTTCCTTGAAATACTATGCTCCGGTATTAAATTTATCACCCTGTCTCTCTACCATACTGTATGACCTATTGCCGCTAGGCTCCAAACTATTGCTTTAATTAGCACTAACAACAATTAATTAACACTTAATACTAAGATTATCTTTAAGATAATGACACAGTTAGTTTGGAGGTCAGTTTAACGGAGCACTATTTTCGGCGGACAACCCAGATTTAGTGGACCTATCTCGACATTTTCTAGAATTAGTCGAGAAATTGTAGGAAAAAACCGTTTTGCCATAACTGAGGCTCTTTTTGACCAATTGTGGCTCAGGAAGAGTCATTATTGGTATTTTTGGATGTTTTGGAGCCATTGGAATGAGTTGCAGAGGAATAATAGGTCATCTATAGAGGTTTTTGTTACCTTGAATTATTTGAAGCTTAGGGCCATGAGGAGGGAAGGCCATGCCTAGAGCATATGGTAACCAAATTGAGTAAATAAATAGGCATTTCTGATATATTTCGACATTTTCAACTCATTCAAACATGTCCCAAAAGTATTTTATGCATTTACATAGCACTTTGAGCACAATTGAGCCAATACAGAGGCCCAAGCTATGGAACTAGCCCAAGGAGATGTAACCCAGGAGAGGTGAACTACTTCATCAAAACTTTGTTTTAATGGTTCAGTTTGTGATGGTTTGCTTCTATTTGTGTTGATGTTGTTCAGACTTTTAAATTCATGCTTTATGCTTTCAAAAAGACTCATAAATTCAGTTTTAATTATCTCTTTGACACACATAAGGAACAAGGGAAACTGCACATTAAGCATAAGATCAATAAATAAGTTTTATATCTGAAATTGAAATTATCACAACAAAACTAACATTAAAATTTATATCATTATGGGCTGTTGTTTCCCATAGCCTAGCTTTAATTTTATTTTTTCCAAAAAAAATTTCTTTAAAAATCACTTTTCCTCGGCGTATTTTTTCTTACCTCTTCCAAGTAACTTTCCTCTTTATTGGGTATTTTCTTAGATATTTTCTCCCATATAATTTAATATTTTTATTTTTATCCAAAGGAATTTTTTGGAGAATTTTCGGAAAGTATGAATTTCCATCCTATCCTCATGGATAAGAATTTCTAGATCCCAATTACGCTTGTCTTTATAAAATTTCCATAACTTTCGTAAATAGTTATTAATTTAAAATGTTTTTTCCAATAGCATAATTGTTCCATAGGTCCACCTAGACCTTTGTCTTATTTACATAAAAATAAAAGCTATAAATCATGAGTATTACATAGTACCCCCCTAAACTAAAAACATCGTCCTCGGTGTTAGTAGATAACTCTTGTTATCCTTTGAACAACGATGGAAACGCTTCTTTCATACTTTCTTCTTGTTCCCATATAGCTTCTTCATGTGTAAAGTGCTTCCACTGCACTTTCACCTAAGCTACTATTCTATTCGGGAGCTCGGTTTATTCCCGTTCCAATATACGAAGTGGTTCTCGAAGAAATTCCCCTTCTCTTTCCACTTGTATAAAAGTCCAGTCAACCACGTGAGAAGGATCATGAACATATTTTTTCAATAATGAAACATGAAAAACATTATGAACTCTAACATGACTAGGTAGAGAAAATTTATAAGCTATCAGGCCAACTCATTCTAAAACCTCAAAGGGCCTGCAATATCATTGTGCTAACTTAGTACAACTACCGGTGTGCATGGTACTCTTGCGAGGTTTGATCCTCAAGTACACATGATCCCCGACCTTTAATTGTTTGTGTTTTCTTTTCTTATCTGCATAACTCTTCTTGCAGTATTGAGCTGCTTTGATGTTTTGTTGAATTTTCCTTACTGTATCTTCCATTTCATGTAATTCCTGAGGTCCAAGTACCAGTTTTTCCTCTGGTTGACTCCAACTAAGTGGAGTATGAAATTTCCTACCATAAAAATCCTTGAACAGACTCATCTTAAGAGATGTTTGATAGGTGTTGTTGTAAGAAAATTCTACCAAATGGATAAAATCCTCCCTCCTGGTGGGTTTTTCCATTACATACATGCGAAACATGTCCTCTAGTATTTTATTTTACCATTCTCTCTTCTCTTCTATCTAGGGATGATAAGTTGTGTTGAAGTTCATATTTGTTCCCATTCCTCGAAATAATGTTTTCTAGAAAGTAGATGTGAACTTTTCATCCCTATCAAAGATGATCACCTTTGGTATTTCGTGAAGTTTAAAAATTTCCTTCATAAACACATTGGCCACTTGTGCTCCCCCAAAAGTGGATTGCACTGGGATAAAATGTGCAGCCTTGGTTATTATGTCTACTCCTACCATAATGGATTCATGCTGATACTTAGTCCGTGGTAGTCCTGTGATGAAATCCATGGACATCACTTCCCACTTCCATTCCGGAATCGGAAGGGAATTTAGCAAACTTGCGGGATGTTGATGCTCTAATTTAATGTGTTGGCACTTCAAACTTATTTTTAGGTAATCAACTTTCTTTCTTCATTCCAGGGCAAAATAATTTTTTCGCAATGTTGTCACCATCTTTTGGTAACCTGGATGACCTGAATAAGGTATCTTATGGTATTCATCCAATATCACCTGCTTCAAGGTAGGTATGTTAGGAATATACAACCTCTGTTTGTATATTATTAGTCATGTCAGATTCATGGTGTATTCTAGGATTTCAGCTTACTGTGATTTTTTCTACAATTCCAAATATCGGGAATGTTGTGACAAAAATTATTGGATTTGTTCCTCAACATCAAATTTTACACTGCTACCTATGTAAGAAAAAATTTGATAGGAGTGTCTGCTTAAGGCATCAACAATTTGGTTTTTCTTTCCTTTAACATGTTTGATCTGCATATCAAATTCACTAAGGAAATCTAACCATCTCGCTTGCCTTGCATTCAAATCTGGCCAACTAAAGAAATATTTCAAACTGATATGATCAGTCATCAACATAAATTTCTTACCCTACAGATAATGTCACCACATTTTTAATGCATTTATGACAATAGCTAATTCTAAGTCATAAACTGCATAATTTTTCTCATGTTTCTTCGATTTTATAGACTCATAGGCTATCACTGCATTGTCTTGTAGCAATACTTCTCTAAGTCCTTCTATGCAAGCATTGGTTCACATAAAAAAATCCTTTTCTGGATCATCAATTTTTAGGATGGGAGCAGTTGTTAGTTTTTGTTTCATCTTCTCAAAGCTTTCTTGGCACTTGGCTATACACTCAATCTTCACACCTTTTTCTACAAACAGGTAATATGATAAGCCAATGTAGAAAATACCTCCACAAATCTGCGGTAATATTTGGTAATACCCATGAATGAACCTATGGTTGGTACATTTGTGGGTACAGGCCAATTTAAAATTTCTTGTACTTTTTCCAAATCTACTGCCAACTCTTCCTTATAAATAACATGTCCTATATATTGAATCTTTGGTTTGTAAAACTCACATTTGCTAATTTTTACATACAATTTTTGTTCTCCTAGTGTTTTCATCACTATTAGAAGATGTTCCTGGTGTTCCTCTTTGTTCTTGGAGTACACTAGAATATCATCTACGAAGACTAGCACAAACTTATCTTGATGTTTGTGAGAACACTGTTCATGGGACACATGAAGGTAGCAAGGGTGTTTGTGAGTCTGAAAGGTAGGACTATGAACTCGCAATGTCCATACCAAGTTTTGAAACTGTTTTGTGGATGTCTTTGTATTTTATGCAAACCTGGTGATAACCAGTTCTCAAGTCAATTTTTGAAAATAAAGTTTCCCCCCTTACCTTATCAAACAAGTTGTCTATTTGTGATAGGGGGTATCAATTTTTTATGGTTAACTTGTTTAATTGTCTATATTCAATGCACATCCTGAGGATACCATATTTTTTCTTGACGAATAAAATTGGTGTTCCCCATGGCGATGCACTTTGTCTGATATATCCCTTGTTTAACAATTCATGTAACTGTAGTTTTAGTTCTAAAAGTTCAGGGGTGCTAATTCTGTATGGGGCTTGGGAAACTAGGGTGGCTCCTGATACCAAATCAATAGAGAAATCAATATCTCTCCAAGTGGGAAGCTAAGGAAATTCTTCAGGAAATACATCCTGGAAGTCCCTAATCACTGGTAAATTTTCTACAGGTTCATTTTTTGCTTGTTGTCCCAAATTCTCAAATTGTATAGCATACACTGGACAACCCTTCCTTGTTGTCTGCTTCAACTGTGATGTAAAAATTTGTCTAACCGACACAAGTTTTGGTTTCCCTCTGACTACAACTAACTGTCCTTCTACATTTGTACAATTTATTATTTTTTCCAAGAAATTTACTATTGCTTTCTGATGTTTCAGCCAATCCATACCAACCAATAACTCATAAGATTCTAAGGGTAGAATATCCAAATTTAGGTCTGTAACTTACCTATTCGGATTTATAGGATACTTATGCAATTTATCGGTTACCTTCCATTTTGTTCTGGTATCCAACTGCACTAGCAAAGAGTGTTGAAAATGTTCTATTTGCAATTAAAATTTTTCCACCATGTGTGGACTAATATAACTTAAACTAAATCCAAGATCAATTAAAACAGATACAGGTTGGTTGAAAATGATACCTTCAATTTCAATCATGGTTGAATTATTTTCAGCCTGTCGGTCTTCTAATGTGTCATTGATTCAGGGAATGCTTCAGGAAACATCATTCATTGTGGTTGCCTCACAAACTTCTTGAATTTTTTTAATAACATAAGTGTTGTGTGGGAAATCTTGCAACATGTGAGGTTCTCCACATTTTTATGTCCCTATATTGGTCATTTAGTCCCTTATTATTGTAGTGTAGCCCCTTATTATTATTTTTGTACCCCTCTAGTCCCCATATTGTTATTATTGTGCCCCATAAAACCCCACTATTTCATTTGTTGGCCCTCGTATTATTATTGTTAGGTCGACTAGGATTATATTGTGACCCCATGGACTCCTATATATAGAAAGGAGGTTTTTTCATTTGAATCATCCAAGAATGTTTCATTTATGTAATGTAAAGGAGGTTTCCCCCACAAATTGGTTGATTTCTAAGGCGTTGATCTCTCTTTTCTTCTATTTTTTGAGTTGGTTTCATAACATTTGGTATCAGAGCTTTGGATTCTAGGGTTTCTCTCCTTCAAATAGGTCATTGTGGCATTTTCACTATAAAAAAAATTTCTATGAGGATTCAAACACTAAAAAAACAACCAATTTGCAAATAAATCCTGAGGAGGTTCATATAAAAATTTCAGATCTTGGTTCGCAATATTTTCGGCGATATGATCTGTGGAAGTTGAGGTTTTTATAGGCTCCTGAATTTCATCTCAAAGAGGTGACCTTGGGAAAATCATCGTAACTCTCTCTCTAAGCATCAGATTTAAATTCTATAAAAAGTGGCCAAAATTACATGGACTTTATTTTTGTTTTCATCAATTTTAGAGCCGAAGGAGGAAATAGTGACACGTGGAACACCATACAAGTTCGATGTACCAAACCAGTCCATAATTTGGTCATCGTGGGATATTGGGAATAACTTTTCCTTGAAGAATCAAAATCAAGTCATACCTATGGCATTGGAAAGACGACTCATAGGGCTATTACAGGACCTAAGATTAAATCTTAGGGATCCTAAATTACAGAGATACATCAGTTTCAATATTGAGCTCCTAAAAATCAATAGAAAGGTGTGTATTTTGTTTTCAAATTTCATAAGTCTTGCTTGAAAAAACAATTCGAAGTGATTCCAAGGGCATATTAAAGCATAGATATCAGTATTGGGTTCTAAAATTCCCCCTAAAAATAATTCAACACCCATTAAGCCCTCAGAAGGCTCTACTATGACTCATGAAGAGGATTAAGTGCAACATGATATATCAAAATTACAAGAGCAAGTGCACCAAATTTCGCTCTCACAAAGAGAAAAAAAAATGAAATGGAAGTTTTAAAGAAAGGCATGGAAGCCAAGATGGATGGTTTAAAGAAAGGCATTGAGATGGATAGCATGGCAGCTAAGATGGATGACATGGAAGCTAACATGGAAGACATGAAGAATGATATAAAAGCAGACATGGAAGGATTGAAGGAAATTTTGACAAAGTGATACAAGAAATGATTCCTAATGGCCTAAAGGTAGTATAGGAAACTCATGATGAGAACAAAATAAATGTTAATCGTGATTTCATAAACCCTAATGTTGGATTGAAGACCCACCATATTTCAAAGATGGATATGAGGAATTTTAATGGTAAGGATCTCGTAACATGGATACTACATATGAAGCAATATTTTGATTTCCATAATGTGAAAAACACACAAAAGGTACGCATTTCAACTTTACATTTAGAACAAAATACATTTGATGGTATTGATTTCTTTTCTCTCATAAAAATATTATCACTTGGTCATTTTTTATGAAGGAAATTATATCACATTATGACGATACAATAGCAACACCTTCTTTAACCAATTGATAAATCTAAAATAAAAGGCTTTAATGGAGGAGCACATTGAGGACTTCCAAAAAGTGAATATAAGAGTAACTGATATTCCAGAGGAACATGGGATTGATGTCTTCATAAGGAATTTAAAGGATAACATCCTACATGAGGTTCTCTTGTGGGAACCTAATTCATTGGAGAAGGAATTCAGGTTGGCAAGAAAATTTTAACATAAATTTATGGCGACAAGGAATCCTACCACTAACATCTATAAATATGGAAGTGTTATTGATCCTAGACTTCCACAAC
Organism: Pinus albicaulis; assembly: GCA_034641835.2. Classification (NCBI taxonomy): domain Eukaryota; kingdom Viridiplantae; phylum Streptophyta; class Pinopsida; order Pinales; family Pinaceae; genus Pinus; species Pinus albicaulis. The sequence goes on from JAXQQM020085097.1 coordinate 26,552, forward strand.
CTACAAGGTTGACACCGCAACAATTGGAAGGAAAAAGAGCAAAAGGTATTTGCTACAGTTGTGATAGAAAATACACTAAAGGTCATAAGTGTGCTGAGAATTATTTTACATAGAATGTGAAGAGGAGGAAGAAAATGAATAAGAAACTTCAAAAGAAGAGGATATGCACTAGGAACCAGCCCTAGATAAAGAAGAAATGAGTCTGACCATATCCTATAATGCATTGGCAGGAATTACCACTCCTCAAACTCTCAATATAGAAGGACATATCAAGAATAAACATGCAATAGTGTTGATTGATTCAATTAGTACCCATAATTTTATTCATTGTAAGGTAGCAAAAGGAATTTAATTTCTTCATATACGTAGCACCAGAGTGTCAAGTGATGGTTGCAAATTGAAGAACTATAAATTGCTCTGTATAATGCCATAATATCAAGATAAACATGGGGGAATATGTAATGAATAGTCAAATGTTTTCCATTCCAATGGGAGGTGCTGATGTTATACTAGGTGTACAATGGTTACAATATTTGGCGAAGATATCTTTTAATTTTCAATAAATTTTCTTGAAAAATTTATCATAAGGAAAGGAAACTGAATTATGGGGTATCACAGGGAAGCGAGGAAAGATAATAATCTCTATTGTTATGACAAACCTTCGGAAGAAATAACAATGAGGCGTAATTGCACAATTATGGTTACTAGAAGCTCCAACATCAAAATCATCTATTTCTCCATATCTCCAAAAATTATTGGAAAATCATTCCAAGGTGTTTGAAACTCCCAAAGGACTCCCACATATTCGTGATCAGGATCATGCTATTCATTTGATTCTAGGAAGTGCTCCTCCAAACATCAAGCCTTACATATATCCTTATGTCCAAAATAGTAAAATTAATCGTATGATTGAAGAAATGTTAGAGGCTAGTATAATTCAACCTAGTCAAGGTTCTTTCTCTGCTCTAGTACTATTGGTGCACAAGAAGGATGGATCATGTCGCATGTGTCCATATTATAGAGAGCTGAATAAGCTCACTATTAAAGATAAATTTCCCATTCTTGTGATTGATGATTATTGGATGAATTACATGGAGAATTTTATTTTACCAAGTTGGATCTTCGTTCTGGATATCATCAAATTAGAATGAACATTGAATATATTCTAAAAAAATCATTTCGAACTCATGAGGGTCATTATGAATTTTTGTGCATGCCTTTTGGCCTTACCAATGCACCTTCTACATTTCAGGGGTTGATGAATTCCATTTTTAAACCCTTCCTTAAAAAATTTGTGTTAATATTTTTTGATGATATACTAATCTACAACTCTTGGAAGGATCATGTTCAACATGTTGACAGGGTGCTCAAACTATTGGAGGAGAAACAACTGTATGCAAAAAACCTTCAAATGTTTCTTTGGAGTACAAGAGGTGGAATATCTAGGTCATATTTTATCTCAGTATGGTTTTATGGTAGACCCTAACAAAATTAAATCCATTAAGGAATGGAAAGTCCCCACAACCATAAAGTGTTTGCGAGGATTTCTTGGGTTTATACAGTATTATCACAAGTTTGTTAAGAATTATGGGAGAATAACAACACCTATAGAAACATTATTGAAGAAAGATGCATTTTCATGGATTCTTGAAGCAACTAAGGCCTTTGAACATATTAAAGAGGCAATGTGCCTAGCACTGGTCTTAGATACACCAAACTTCACAGAAACCTTTATTGTGGAATGTGATGCCTCAAGAAATGGAATTGGTTTTTTTGTAATGCAAGAAGGAAGACCCATTGCTTTTAGAAGTAGTCCAATAAAAGGAGAGTATTTACATAAATATATTTATGAGAAGGAAATCTTGGCAATAATACATGCACTAAATAAATGGTGACCTTACCTAATGGGAAGGCACTTAAAGTTAAAAAATGATCATGATAGTCTTCAATACTTTTTGGAACAAATACTATCTTCAGAAGAGCAAGAAAAATGGGTCACAAAAATGTTGGGTTATGACTTTGAAATCATATACAAAAAGGGAAGCTAAATGTTGTTGTAGATGCACTCTCAAGAAAGGATGAGGAGGTGGAAGCATTTCTTTGTGCCATTTCTATTATCCAACCAGATTGGATAACTGAAGGAAGGTAGTAATGGAAGAATGACGAGGAAGTGTGGACACTCACTCAAAACTTTCAACAAGATCCTATTACATTTGATACAATTAGTTGGAAAAATGATTCCTTATGGTACAAAGATCACTTATATCTTTGTAATAATTCCCAGCTAAAACAAAATATTCTTTTTGAATTGCACACCTCTCCCGTTGGAGGACACTCAGGATTTTTAAAAAGATACCGCAGGGTGAAGAAATAATTTTTTGGGGATGGCCTTAAATTTGATATTCAAAATTTTGTGGCTGAATGTGGTTTGTTGGCAAAATAAAGTTGAGACAATTAAGACCCTGGGTCTACTACAACCTTTACCCATTCCAAGTCAATGTTGGGAGGAGGTTTCAATGGATTTTATCATAGGTTTACCTAAGTCCGAAGGAAAGAGTGTCATCAGGGTGGTAGTTGATATACTTACCAAATATGCACGCTTTTATGGATTATCTCATCCATTTAAATAAATTACAGTTGCTAATGCATTTATGGAAACAATTCAAAAGCTACATGGAAACCCAAAGATTATTGTAAGCAACAGAGATCCCATTTTCATATTAAATTTTTGGATGGAAATATTTTCTTGTTTGGGTAATCAAGTAGCCCATAGCTCATCTTATCATCTTCAATCTGATCGGAAAACTGAGATAGTGAAAAAATGTTTAGAATTATATCTTCATTGTTTTGTATATGATAAACAAAAACAATGGGTCAAGTGGTTACCTCTAGCTGAATGGTGATATAACACTTCCTTCCATACTGCAGCAAAAATGACCCCATTTATGGCACTTTATGGATATCATCCACTATCCATCACATCATCTTTAAGATAAAATTCTAAGGTTCAAGTAGTGGAAGATCACATCGAGCATCAACAACAAGTTCTGCAACTCTTAAAGGATAACCTAAATTTGGCACAAAACTGGTTAAAACAAATGTACATTTCAACTTCACAAATAGAGAATTTTTTATGGAGATATCAGGTATTTTTACGGCCACAAACATACAAACAAATGTCACTCAAGAAAGCTAAGTAGGATAATAAATTATCTCCAAAGCACAATATGATCTCATACAAAAAGATGCAAAAGATTGGTACTATGGCATACAAATTGGAGCTTCCTACTTCTTCTTGAGTGCACCCAGTTTTCCATGTTTCATGCTTAAAGAAGGTTATAGGTGACAAACTTCCAGTTCAAATAGTATTGCTAGAACTGGATGAGGAAGGAAAAAATATTTTGGAACCCATGTAAGTCACTTAAATTGAAGCAGGATAGCTATATGGTAACGATATCGATCAATTTCAGATTATCTCATCAAATGGAAGAACTTACCCACTGAAGATTCTACATGGGAGGATGAGAATTTTATACAAAAGCACCCAGAGCTACTCAAGCGTTGAGGACAACACTTTTTTGAAGGAGAGGGGCATGCTAGGTCCCTATATTACCAAAGTGTAGTTGATCCTATGTCCGTCAGCTATCGAATTTACCCAAGATCTCATGATCTTTTACTTCGTGATGTGGTTATTTTATTTTAAAGGAGCATAGAAGAACACATGTGCATGCTTAAGAAAGAGGAAACAAGACAACCATCAGCAACATGAAAACACGAGACGTTGATAACGAAGTTCACCCAGTGTGGGCTATGCCTTCAGGCCTGGTGTCAAAATGGGGTAGGCCACTTCATATAGTGATGGAAATGGGAAGATGTATATGGATGATGTTCATACAAGGATGTTCCCTCAACATGAGTGGCTTTTCTCTCCATGAGAGGTTCTTCTACAGGAACTCTCACTCACAATGGATCTCCTATCAACGTGACATAATCTCACATGAAGCAAAAACAAGATCTCGCAACATGCATCAAGCAAGGATATAGAAATCATAATACATCTCACAACAAAAAGAGGCACATGATCAAACTACATATACCTCAACCCTTGAAGCTGATTGAAGAAGCAGATGCCCAGCCACTGATACTGGATGCACTGTCGAATTCGTGGCGTCGAGGGGCATAAAATCGACTATCCACACTTGAGAATCGGACACCGTCACTCCAATATGGAAAATGGCCGAAATATGGGAATATTTTAAAAGCATTGAACGGAAATGTTCAAACAAGTTCAAGGGCCGCTTGAAGAGGTGTAAAATTGACATAAAGTTTGTCGAAAATGGACTTCGAAAAGTTTCGGGCCTTAAGAAATTTTTTGATTCCCTCAAGGTTCCCTAAGATTATGTTCTGTAGGGAATCTATAAATATGCTACTCAGATAGCCATTCTGGATTTACCAGCACACTCCCTATGAAATTTTGGTTAAGATGACTATAAAATTCATATCATTCTGACAAAATGGAATTTTACCTCCCCATGGAATCCTTCAGAAATCAAGGAATATTCTCTGCAAAAATTCTCTACCTCGAAAAGCATTCCTGCTCATGGTTCTATCTTGGCCTGGCTCATGGTTCTACACCTAAAAAAATATCTTCCTTGAACTTCGTGCTGGCCTTCCTTATCCTTTGCCTTGAATGCACAACGAATTTGAGGTTTTTATACCCCTGGTTGGCGAAGTTTATCACATTTAGTTGTTTGGCATAGTGGTAAAAAAGGCGAGTTGTTGAGGGGAGGTTTTTATACCTTTGTGTTATATCATAACCTTTGATATAAAGTCCAAAGTGTGAATAGTTTCCATAATTTAGGTTTTAATTGCATTTGGAATTTTACATATTTTCAATGTATTGGCCTCTTTTGCCCCCACACTATTTGTATATGACCTGGCCTATTGGATTTCAGAAACCCTTCTCATTATAAAATTTCTATATATTCTCGATGTTGGAAGAGACCTTAGAATTCCTCTGATTCTATTTAAAATTTGTATAAGTACATAATACATATAGTTAATACAAATTGGGTTGAATTATAATTGCATTCTTCATGTAAATATATGTTGTATTTATCTGTTCTACCCATACATTGTTAGTTTCAATTCCTTATTATGATAGTGTGTTGTAGGGTAATTCCATCATTTATCATTTGGTGTTGGTTTATATTATTGTGAATGGAATTCGTAGGATGTCATAAGGTCTATCCTCTATTTCAATAAAATTCCGGGGTGATTATTTTGAAAATTCTTTCTGTACACCACATTATCAATTTCCTGCTTTTACTCATATAATTTCTGGGTTGATTGTATGATCTTATGGTTTGTATATTTATCCCTTGTTCACAAATTTGATTTCATTTGGTTATAAGAATTAGGATTTTGGTTCACTTATGCACTACCCCTATCATTTCGAGTTAATACTGTGTGATATTATGCATGCATACTTCCCCCATGGCTTCATCCGCTTCTGATTATTTCTTTTGTATTTATTCATTGAATTATATGAAAATATGGGGTTTTTCCCTCTTATTCACAAATGAATTCAGATTAACCATACTCCCATTACGAATTTATAACTTACATATACATTTATTCCTTTACCTATCTCACTTAGGTAATATGCATAAAATTTTCTCATTCTTATATTATAAGAGATCTCGGTAGACCTGTGGATATTATAGGCCTTTTATGTGTTGGTGAAGTCTTTATGTGTTTCATTTTTCCTTAACTCAATTGTAAGTTTATTTATACATACCTCCTTATTGGTTAAAACCTAACTTATGTTTTGTATCATCATAACCATGGGAGTTTGTCATTAGTTGGTCGCATTTATATCATGTAACAAAAGCTCTAAAGGTACACTAATTATTTCCTCCATGGTGTGTCCGACCTGTGTTACTATCCACACGACGATATATGAGGAAGATAATATGTCTGGCCCTGCATAACAAATCTTGTTTCACCACGTGATCATTTTTCACACGTCGATCACATGGGAGTTGAGGTGACTACCCGCCTTGGTTTTCAGTGGATGACTCAGATGGATCGAGGAAATATAACAGTTGATTTTTTCATTCTAAACCCTAAATCCTTTACACCATTTTTCCTGGTTATTGTGCGACGAATCTTTTGTTTTTTTGCCTGTGGTTTCCTGGGAGGAGCTCAAACATCGGTTAAGTAATACAACGTCAGTGTTCATGTGAAAGAGATATGTTTGATTTCTTCCATCGAGATATTACATCTGGAACTGCTCCTCGTTCTCAGGGTCTGAATTAACAACAGATTCATGAGAAAAAGGAACAAATGGTGCATGGTGTCTGTCCCTCTACGCTCTTGTGTACATTTATTCAACACTAACTCACCGCGCCTATATGATGGTAGATCCTACACCTCATCTAACTATTTAAGTTATTGGGTCTCTATTCTAATTGCTCATGTTTGCATTCCACCAATTTATTGTGATCATTATGTTAACTACTAAACTTGTGGGTATTTTTGTTCTATGTATAGGTTCTCTCACAGGTTCCTAATAGGTGAAACCCCCTGGTTGTATTTTATTTGTTCTTACTTTACTTTTTAGGAGACAATATGTATACATGTCCTTTCGTTTTGCGTTACTCCTTTAAATTTCCTAGTCCTAGCTCGAAATAGATCTTGGGATTTTTCCAGGGAGCGTAGTCTTGTGTTTGTGGCTTGTTCCATTAATATGATTTCACTGCACAGAAAATTCACTAGTAAGGGCTGGTTCTATTCGTCCATTGATTTTACTGCCATAATCCGCTCTATCAGGCTGACAGAATGTTAAGATTCTCTCATTCGTTAATACCATGGGTGTAGGGAAAATTCGCACAATGTCAATCTGGGTCTCTACTCTGAGTTCAGGTTCTAGAAGGCTAGGCATGCATGAGTTTTATTCACATACTTCCTCTGCCAGGTATTATCTTGTCTTACCAATTTGTGCCATTTTCATTAATTTCTGTATATTGGATGTATTTCCCGGGTAGTGTTTTATTCAATGCATTCTAAATTATATATATATATATATATATATATATATATATATATATGGTGCTTCCATTCCATATATGAATAAATATTCTAAGAATTATTTTTATAGGTAATAAATTTTATTTCTTGAATTTACACCTTTTGAGAAATTATTTTCTATTTTATTTCTTTTCTTACCATGCAGATTTGATTTCTTTGTGTTGAAATAGATACAAATAGGGAGGCATGCATTATCTTCTAGCTCGTTTACCCATCTTTCACTAGTAACACACGACTAATATCCCTCTCCATGTTCCAGGACGATGCTCCGCCCGGTTCCAAGTTGGTTCGATTAATTCATCTTGGGAATGGGTTTTATGACACTTTTCAAATGGAAGTGTTTCCGGGTATTGGAATTTAAATGATTGATCATCGGACTTACATTGCATTTGTTCTTCTTCTTCTTCTTTTAAAGGGTGTAATACCCGTTTAAATACAATTATCTTAATCACCTCCGAGATTAGTTATACTAAAAAAAATTCTCGAGTATTTGTATTTTATTTTCAGTTACATTCAAGGGATAGTAAATGCTTTATAGATTCACCAAAATCCAATTTGTACATCTATATTTGTATCGATGCTCATTGTTTGTTTTGTTTATTCCAGAGAAATAAATACTTTTAGTTTGTAATGATGCCAAAAGTTATCTTAGAGTGTGGTACACACACATAGAGATATCTATTGGGCCTGAAGATGTAGCTCACACATTGTGAGTGATTTTGTTAACAAATTTGGGTGCATTATCTTTATTATGTTATATATATATATGTGAGTGGAAATTTTTATAAAGTGGATGAGTTTCATTGTCCTATGTTATTCTCATTGTTAATTATAATAAGTGCCATACTGCTCTGATTTGCTTTTATTTTATGATTGTATCAAATTTTTAATGGAGAATTTATGGGTTAGCATCACTCAGGAATGTGTTCATCACTTTCTAAGTTTTTGCTGCTCATGGTGTTCCAAAATATACAAGTCTTGCAGTCTTTACTTATATGTACTGCTTGATCATTAGTATGATTTTACATGCACCAACCTCGTCACTTTTTCACGTATGGTGTACATCCTACTCAATTTAATTATTTAATGTCCATTTCTCATGTTCACTATATGATTAGAATTCACTGTCATATATAACCAGAATGACAAACTATATTTTAATGCCATATTTATCGAAACATAGTTTTTTTATAGTAACATGTAGCTAGTGTACTGACTGAAAATAACTTGGTTTTTTTTAATCACTCTCTGAATATAAATCATAGTGGATATCACCTGTGAACTGTTTGATATATTATTGGTAACGAGATACAATTGTCACTATATTTCTTTTAGAGATATTCTCTTATGATCTTCTTCTTCTATTTTTGTGCTTGATTCTTTTATATAATTCCTTGATAGCCATGAATCAATAAAATGTATTTCTACTTTGGAAATAGTAGTTCACCCAATTGGAAATATATAGGTAACTCAACTTTCAAACAACCAGAAATCTAGCTATAAATGTTTACACACAAATCCACAGTTTTGAAGTTACTTGTGTGTGGTTACTTAAATATGGTGTATGCATTTTGCATAAGCCCTGAGCTTTATTTTAGAGAAGGAATCACACTCCACATTGATTCATACTCCCATATTCACCGTGGATATCATCCCCTAATAAATGTATTTTTTAATCTAAACCCCATGTCTAACCCCCATGTTTGTTATCAATAGGATTCATCTAATAATGGTTATCATTTCAACATAACCTTCCTAATTTTTATTGCAAATACCAATATGTGTATAATTTATCATATAGCATTAAGCTACCTAATCGGCCTCCAAATTAGAAATAAATTAATGTCCATGTTACATTCCTTAGGCACATAAAGGTTATATTAAATCTCCCCTTATACACTTAATAATGTCTTTTTAGCTTCAATATCTTCGTAGGAATTTTTATAGATAATTGTATATTTTTTCCTAAGATTATTTATTTTTGAAGGATATTGTGAGAATATTGGGTAGATTATGAAGATTTGTAGAAGGCCATAATTTAGGGACTTGCTACCCACTACAGGAGGATCAAGATTGGATAATACATAAACAAAAAATCGTGAAATTATTGAGAGATTCTAGAACTCCGATGATTGAGAAAATATAGGAATGTGTTCCCTTTCATTTAATGCAAATTCCTAGTGTTGGGAACCAGATCCACTATTTGAGAGAATTTGGAAGGGAAATATTACTCCTTTTAAGGGGAATTGTAAATTTTTAAAAGTGTTATATGCTTGATGCAAATTTACTTCAAACTTATAGGGCTTGATACCAAATAGAAATCACATAAACATGAAATTAAAATGTTGATAGAACATACCAATAGATCGAGAGAAGACAAGCCAATAATATACTTATCTTTTGTCAAACAGAGATAAAGAATGGTGGCATTATGGCAGTCAACAGGCTACTTCAAGCAACAAAGTCTTCTTAAGGTCAGCCAATCAAAAGTGTCGCACAACCCTCACAAAAACTCCATAAATTCATCCCAAAGTCAATGAAAGTCAACGTTGTCCAGTCAAAATTTTTAATGCAAAACAGTAGCAGAAAAAATTCAACACAACAAGGTCAAAGTCAACACTCAACCTCAGTATGTGTGCTAATCAATGCGGCCTTCGCAAATCAGACTTTTGGTGAATTTTGGAGGTCAATAGACCAAGCGTTGACCAAAGTCAATGCTGGTCAAACTTGCGCTGAAACCCTAGATAGATCTGCACCAAAAGCCCTAGTTGTTGCTCCATACGTGTGAGAATAAAATGCCTCCAAAAGTTATCAAACCAATCAGACACAACAAATAATTGTGTGATGAGTTGATTATCAAATGACGTCCAAGTCTCTCCAATTTATATCCATCTGTGAGAGTGAGTGACACATCTATTGGGCTCTCAAGCCTACATTACAATTCTGGCTGACCTTGCATATAAGTGGAATAAATTCAAAATAAATGTTCTGCTCATTTGATCAAGATGATATTTAGATAAACCTTGCACCTCTCCGAAAGAGGAATCTAATAAAAATATTGACATCATCATCTGAGTAGTACAACATGGAGTTTGGACCTAGTTGCCCAAAATTAACACTCCCTCTCAACTAGGGAGAACTCCATCCACTAGTGCCATCCAAACATTGTGCATCATCCTTTCATAACTTACTTTGTTCCCTTCTTTATTTCAAATGGTGAGTCACAAAGACATCACTCGTGGCTGACCCGAAGTCAGTTCAGAGGTCTGAAACCTCTATAGGACTCAAAGGAGTCTCATACAAACCTGAACTTAGTTTTACTGACCTGGAGTCATTTGGATGTCCAAAAGCTCACTTGGACTCAAAAGAGTCATATACTAACCCGAAGTTAGTTTAAATGACCCGAAGTTAGTTGGAGGTCAGAAACCTCACTGGACTTGATCCCAGATCAAGTGGTTGGACATATGCCATCCTAGAAATAGAGAGTATGGAAATCTATGATGCATCCATTAGTATTGCTATCGGTCCAACTCATTGGCCAAGATGAGAGGTACTTCCCATGAGTCCGAAACACCATGGGTAGGATGCATACAAGGCACATATCAAAGAGAGGTGAACCAACTCAATATCATCACGGTGGGGTAGAAACACACCAAAAAGGTTCGTCAAGCCTAGCCCTATGGTTTCTTATAGCTCTAATAAGCTATCCCCAAAGCCCCCTGGAGCTCCTAGAGCTCATTGTCCAACAGGACCCTCAGAATAGGGTCATTCCAGGATTCCAATATTCTCACAGAAGGTTAGGAACTTGACCTTCCCCAAGGGCTTAGTGAGAATATCCACGACCTCCTCATCAGTTCCTATATGATCAATCCTTACCGCACCTCGCTGTACCATATCATGGATAAAATGGAACCTGAATCAATATGCTTGGATCTATCGTGGAACACAATATTCTCGTACAAACGAATCCACTCTGGTTATCACAAAGGATAACGTTGGTATCTAGCACATGCTCGAACAAAGATCTTTCAAAACCAAATATATTCACAACAAGCCATACTTGCTGCAATGTATTTGGCCTTAGTGGTGCTCAAAGACATCAACTTCTACTTCCTTCTCATCCAAGATATCGAAGTAGAACCAAGTGTGAAGAAGCATCCATATGTGCTCTTGCGATCCACCACACTGCCAGCCCAAACGGCATCAGTATATCCATGGAGTCTCAAACTCCTGGTAGTGTATCTCAGCCCATGGTCTATTGTGCCTTGAAGATATCTCAAGATATTCTTGGCACCAACCCTGTGAATGTGATGAGGATCAACCATGTGTTGACTCAAAGTGTTCACTCCAAAACATATGTCCAAACAAGAGTTCACTAAGAACATCAATGCTCTTATGAGTTGATGATACTCGGTAGGATTTCCCAATGCAGACCCAACAAAATTTCCACACAACTTCTTGAAGATGAGTTTCATCAGTGTCGACACAGACTTACAGTCCACCATACCAAATCTCTCCAGCATCTTCACAATATATTTTCCTTCAGAGAGGAAATTCTTGCCAGGTCTCTACAAAACCTCCAAGCCTATGAACTAATGCATTAGTCCTAGGTCTTTCATCTCGAACTCAGAAATGATCTCCCTCTTACATTGATGAATGAGAGGGTTAGCACCTGTCAGGAAGATATCGTCCACATAGAGAACTAGAATGAGAGACTTTTCTCTATCAACCTTGAAGTAAAGGTTTGGATCAGCATTACTTCGAATGAAGCCCAGCGTCATCAAGTAGCTATCGATTCTCTCGTACCAAGCCTTGGGGGCTTGCTTCAACCCATATAGGACATTATTCAACCTGCATACATAAGAGTCTCTATCCTGGACTTCAAACCGTAGAGGTTTCTCCACACACACCTCTTCCTTTATCCAACCATGAAAAAAAGTGGTCTTTACATCCATATGATGGAGACTCCATCCTTACGTGGAATCAAGGGAAATAATAGATCACATGGTGGTATAGCTAGCCACAGGTGCAAATATATTATCATCATCTATGCCTTCCTTTTGAGAGAAGCCTCAGGCAACGAATCTTTCCTTGTACTTTTCAGCACTACCATCAGATCCATGCTTGATCTTATATAGCCATTTCAAGGTGATAACAGCTTTATCCTTCGGTCTTAGTACCACATCCCAGATATCATTCTTCATAATGGACCGTACTCTTAGTGCATAGAATCCTTCCAAAATTGGTACTTTACGGCTTCTTCAAATGATCTAAGCTCAGATTATACGATTATACTCATGGCTGCTAGATAACCTTGGTATCTATTAGTCTTATTGCTTTCACGAAATGTCCCCCTTGGGGTCATATATCTCACGGCATCCTCGAGAGTATCCCTGAGCCATGAGGGTCTTATCTTTATTGATGGAGGTGGATCAATAGGGTCCATCAGTCCTTCGATGTCAGGCATCATATCATCCTTTGAATCTTCCTGCTTCTTTGTTCTTTCATCATTGTCTTTCTTGGATCTAGGAAGATTTATCACTTTCCTGAGGGAAGCATATTCATCGAAGGTGACATTGTGGCATATCTCCACTTCTATTTGACCAGGCACAAAGATTCTATATGCCTTCAAATTTTCACTTTAGCCCACAAACATTCCCTTCTTTCCAGAAGCATCCAGCTTGCTTCTCTTCTCTTTCAGCAAATGAAAGTAAACAAGACAACCAAAAACTCTAAAATGAGAGACATCAAGTTTATTACCAAAGAAGAATTCTTTGGGAATTTTGGAGTCTAGAGTAGAATGCGAGCATCAATTTTGTACTTAAATAGTATTTTTCATAGCTTCTCCCTATAGAAACTTCAAAAGACCTTGGTCACATAGCATGGCATGGGAAGCTTCCACAATGGTCCTATTCTTTCTTTCAACAATTCCATTTTTCTCAAGAGTATACATGGTTGTGGTATTCTCTTAATGTCAGCTTCTCTGCAAAAGTCATTGAACTCATTTGAATCATATTCGATGCCATTATCAATCCTCAAAATCTTGATCTTATTTCCTGTTTGATTTTCCACCAAGGCCTTGAAGGTATGAAACCATTTGAATGCTTTGTCCTTCTTCTTCAAGAAATATATCCAGGTCTTGTGAGAGAATTCATCTATAAGCGTCATGTAATAAGAACATACTCCCAAGGATGTCATACGAAACATACCAGATAAGTTAGAATGTATCAATCGCAAGACATTAGATGTCTTTGTGACACTTGAGGGGAAAGGTCCCCTTGTATGCTTTCCTTCAGCACAACCCTGACATACAACTTCATGATAATTTTTGAATTTGAGCATCCCTATCACCACCTTCCTTGCTTTGGGAAGGGCTTTGTAATGAAGGTGTCCAAATCTCCATTTCCATAATTTGGTTTGATGAATTGTATCACATGTCATAGCCCCAAAGGGACTTCCTCCAACCTGGTAGAGTGTATCAACTCTAAAACCAATAGTGAGAGCTTCCTTAAATATCTTCTTTCAGATGTGTACCTTTACATCAACGAATTCCACCTTGAAACCTTTGTCTTTCATGGCCGAAATAGACACAAGGTTATTCTTCAAATTAGGTACATACAATACATATTGAAAATGGAGGATTTGACCTTAAGATAAATGGAGGGTCACAGTCCCTATCCCTTTCATGGGATAGGTGGCATTATCTCCAAGGATAATTTGCAGATTATTATCCTTCTTAATCAAATCAAAGAGAGCTTCTTTAAAAATAGTGAGGTACCTTGAATCACCACTATCAATCAACCATACATGCAGGGTGTCAGGTGGAGATGCAGCAGAGAGGGAAGATACAAGAATGAATTCATTTCTTTTATTTTCAACAACATTATATTCATCATACCTGGAATTTCTTGACCTTTTGAAAGGTTTCCCATTTCCATTACGACTAGAGGGAGCCCTCTTTTTTCCTTTGAACTTGTGGTTCCTTTGATTTTGATTCCCCCTGTTGTTGTTGTCATCATCCCTTGGAGAATCCCTTCTATTAGGGAATTCTCTAGCACAGTGGCCAAACATGTTACATGTGTAACATCTTCCTTTGTTTCCTTTGGCCCCTGCTCTTCCATGGTTCCTCGGACCACCATTGTTCTTCTTCTTAGTACGATCAGTGAAGGAATTATTACCTTCATTTTCATATTCCATCATTCTTGTCTCCTCTTGAGTGAAGCTTGACAATACTTCATAAAAATCAGGAATCACATTATTATTGAGAATTGTAATATTGAATATGTGCCATTCAAGGGGGATACCTCCAAGCGCAATGAGAACCATTTCTTGATCAGCTATTGTTTCCCCAATAGCAAGAAGTTTATTCCTTATTTCAGTCAACTTCAGAAAATAGGATTGAACAGATTCATCCTTGCCTTTATTGAGATTCTTCAGTAGGTTCTTAAAGAAAAGAACTTGATTTGCATTGCTAGCCCTAAACATGTTGACCAACTTATCATACATCTATTTACCTGTGCCCAGCTCGGAGATGTAAGAAGCCATAATTTTATGGATGGAATCCGAGATAATCATCTTAGCTTTGATTTCCCCTTTCCTATACTTCGTCTTTGTGACAACAGGTGCAGTTGATGGAGGCTCTTGGATTTTTCCTTGCACATAGTCCATGACATCTTGATATTCCAAGACCAAATCCAAAGACATATTCCAAGCATGATATTCAGACTTTTCAATCAACTTATCATCAGCTTTGAAGCCATTATAATTTGAGGTACCCATGAGTCCTTGAAAAATGCTACTTCTTCGATGATTGCTCTCAACACAAGCTTGGGCTTTGTCTTCACCTTAGCTCTGATCCCATGTAAATTTTTGAAAGTGTTATATTCTGGATGCAAATTTACTTCAAACTTCTAGGGCTCGATACCTACCAATTATAAATCACATAAACATGAAATTAAAATTCTAATAGAACATACCAATAGATCGACAGAAGATAAGCCAATAATATACTTATCTTTTGTCAAACTGAGATGAAGAATGGTGGTGTTACGACAGTCAACATGATGCTTCAACTAGCAAATTCTTCTTAAGGTCAGCCAACCAAAAGTGTCACACAAATCTCAAGACAGCTCCACAAATTCAACCTAAAGTCAATGAAATTCAACGTTGTCCAGCCAATGAAAAACAACAGTAGAAAAAAGTCAACACAGCAAGGTCAAAGTAAACGTTCAGCCTCAGTATGTGTGCCAATCAATTGAGACTTCACAAATCATAATTTTGGTGAAGTTTGGAGGTCAACGAACTAAGCGTTGACCAAAGTCAATGCTGGTCAAACCTGTGATGAAGCCCTATATAGATTTGCACCAAAAATCCCTAGCTGTTGGTCCACACGTGTGAGAAGAAAGTGCCACCAAAAGTGATCGAACCAATCAAACACAAGAGAGAAGTGTGTGATGAGTTGATGATAAAATGACCTCCAAGCCTCTCCAATTTATATCCATCTGTGAGGGTGTGTGACACATTTGTTGGGCTCTCAAGCCTACATTATAATTCTAGCCGACCTTGCACATAAGTGGAATAAATTCAAAATAAATGTTCTGCTCAACCGATCAACATGATATTTAGATCAATCTTGCACCTCTTTGAAAGAGGAATCCAATACAAATATTGACATCATCATTTGAGCAGTACAACATGGATTTTGGACCTAGTTTCCCAAAATTAACATGAATGCTTCATCATCACTTTTTATAGGTACCAATTAAAATTGGCCTCTAGGGGCATGTATTTATTAGTCTTATTGTGTTGAAAAATTGTTGTTTAGAAACTCCACTTTCTTTTCTTACAGGGATGTACTTGGACTGATTCAATAATGAAATTTGGTGCCATTTTTAGCTTATAAGGCTTCGATTCTTCCATAGGACTCTGAATCCTCCTTGGACATGGCCATCCCATGAGCCTTAGAGCCCTCTTGCACAATTTTTTTATGTTATTTTCACTTCTTATTCACATGGATATATTATTTTTGTTTTTCATATTTTTGTATTTAGTATTAATGGCAGAAGTGTCCTCAGGCACGTAATTTTTTTAATAGGAAAAGAAATTACATGAGAAATTTTCAAGAGTTTACCCACATAGACTCCAACACTCTTGCAATTAGTAAAAAGACCTATTTATAAACTGTGTGTCCTAACTTATTTTAGTTATGGACCACTTGATAAAACAACAAGTTTCCATTTACAATAAATATCCTCCTAACAAAAATACTAACTTTTTTCCTATATTAGAGCCTAAGATACTACACTTTTCTAGAGTCATATATTTTCTTAACAATATTCTATTTCTAGATGTCTCCAATATTAATTTGATTATTCTAATTTAATAAATATTTTATCATAGATTTAAACTATGATATTTGGATCATCTAAGATTCCCCCCTATGATCCAAAAATACATTACAACATATACCAAGATCATCCTTGAACTTAGTAAATTTTATCCTGCCAAGTGGTTTGGTGAAGATATCAAAGATCTGATGTTCTGAAGGACAATAAATTGGCTTGATGACATCCTTTGCAATGAGTGATTTTATATGATGATACTTGGTGTCCACATGATTTTTCTTTGAATGAAAAATTGGGTTCTTGGCAAGCTTTATTGTTGACTGGTTATCGATGAATAACAATGTAGCTTATGTTGGAGGAATTCCCAAGTCCTGTAAAACTCTATGCAACCAAAAAAATTCACATGTTGCTTCCCATGCTGATATGTACTCTGCTTCATCCACTCTAGCTTGTTTCTTGCAACTCCAAGACACTGCAACTGAACCCATGTTCATTAAATAACCTGAAGTTGATGCCTATCATCAATACTTCCAGCAAAGTCGAGATATGAAAATCCACCAAGTACAAAGTTTTTATTCTTTTTGTAAATAATACCAAAATATTTTGTTCCTTGGATATAACGAAGAACTCTTTTGGCTGCATTTTAGTGGTTGTCTCATGGTTCCTACATAAAATGGGAAAGAATAATGACGACATAAGAAAGGTTTGGTCAAGTAGTTGTCCAATAAATCAGACCTCCAATCAACTATAAATAAGTAGTGCTATCCACTATTTCCCCCCCTTAAAATCTTGAAAGTTTCAAGTTTCATTCCATGGGGGTAAGAACAGGCTTGCAATCCTGCATTCCAAACCCATGAAGAATTTCTCCTGCATACTTACTCTGAGAAATGAAGATATGATGTGGACGTTGGAATACTTCAATTGCAATATAGTAGTAAATTAGTCCCAAATCTGTCATCTTAAAACTTGCATGTAACTCCTTTTTCACTTGTGCAATGTGATCATCATTGTTACCAGTGATAATAAAATAATCTACATACATAACCAGAATCGCCAAATTTTTACCTTGTTGGCGTACATACAAGGTATCATCAGATTCACTGCGTTGAAAGCCAACTTTCTGAAGGTATTCGTCCATTTTGACATACCAAGCTCAGGGAGCTTGTTTTAACCCATATAAATCATTTATCAGTTTGTAGACTTTATGTTCCTATCCTTCAATTTAAAAACCTAGTGGTTGTGTAATATACACTTCCTCCTCTAAATCTCCATTGAGGAAAGAACTTTTTACATCCATCTGATGAACTTTCCATCCTTTTTGAGCTACTAAGGAATGTGTTAGTTAGATGGTGTTCCATTTAGCTATAGGAGCAAACGTTTCATCATAATCAATTCCTTCCTCCTGTGCAAAACCCTTAGCAATAAGTCTTTCTTTTTACTTGTCCATATCGCCATTTTTCTTGTACTTAATTCGGTAAACTCATTTGCATCCGATGGGTTTAACATTTTGAGGACAAACAACAAGTTTCCAAGTGTTTCTGTCGAGAAATACCTGATATTCATCAATAATAGCCTGTTGTCATTCTTTATGTTTTACTTCCTCTCTATAGATAAAGGGTTCAATAAAATGATTTTCTATCAAGTCAAAATTTCCTTTCACTTCTATGTGATCCCCTTTTTCCTGTTTTTTTCTACTCATTAGGCCTTACATCTTTCAAAAGTTGAACTACCCATTTTGGCAATTGATGTTCACTAGTTTGATATTGTGAAAAATCACCATCATTGTAAAGAGGGTTGATGTAAATATATGTTCATTGATCAACTGAAGATTCTCGGGGTGGAGAGTCACTGTCAAAAGAACTGTTGCTTCTAGGAGATTTGGATGAACTACTAAAAGACCCAGATAGTGCTGGTGAAGAAGATGGATTGGATGAAGCATTTTCAGATGAAGGAAACTCAAGTTCCTACCAATTTTGTGAATTTGGTTGACTTTGTATATTTCCTTGTCTTTTATCACCTTTTGTTTCTAACTTTTGAAGAAGAGTTTCAATTTCTTTAGCACTCTTACTCTCATTTTCATCAAAATCACATCCATGCTCACAATAAATTTCCCATTGGACAAAATTTGGTACCCTTTCTTCTCATCATAATACCCAATCATTGTGCACTTAAATCTTCGTGAGTCAAGCTTAGTTCGTTTTTCTTTCGGAACTAGGGCTTAACATACTGATCCAAAAAATCTAAGGTGTTTAACTCGAGGTTTGAAACCAGACATGCTTCATAAGGTGTGATTCCTTCTAAATAAGCAGTTGGAGATATGTTCCTTAAGTAGACAGTTGTATGAATTTCCTCAGCCCAATTTATAGGACTTAAATTTTTGGAAGTTAACATAAATCTCGCCATTCCTATCAAGGTTTGATTCATTCTTTCTACTACTCCATTTTTTTGTGGAGTGTAGACATTGGTAAGATGTCATTTTATGCCATTATCCATGCAATAAATTTTGAATTCATTAGAAGTGAATTCTCCTCCATTGTCTGTTCTAAGTGTGCCAATCCTCTCCTTGACTTCATTTTCAATAAGTTTGCAAAAAGTTTTAAACTTTTCAAATGCTTTTGAATTTTGCTTCTAAAAATATACCCAAGTCATCTGACTAAAATCATCAACAATGAGTAAGTAATATATGCATCCTCCTAGCGAATATTTTAAGGGTCCACAAATATCACTGTGAACCAATTGCAAACTTCTATTTTCTCACCATGAACTTGTGGTAAAATTCTCTCGATGTTGTTTTCCATAAATGCAAGCTTCAAATTTTGCATTTTCCCTTTTGAAGTTTGGAATTCCCTTAACCATTCCTTGTTTTTGTAACTGAGAGAGACTTTCAAAGTTGAGATGTCCATATCTTACATGCCACAATCTAATCGGTGAAATATCTGTACTTGTTGCTCTTGCAAAGTCATGATTTCTTGGAATAACTTCTCCTTTCATCCTTAACAGTTTTCCATATTCATAACCTATCATCATTGTTTTCATGTTTAGTTTGACTGAGTTAATTTTAAATAAGCCATCCTCCAAAATCAACAGATGTCTTGCTTGTCGAATCATGACTAAAGATAGAAATTTTTTCTTAAATGTTGGTACATACCATACATTTGAAATCATTCGTTCTCCAATGCCATGTAGAAAAACTTTAACTGCACCTTTTCCATAAGAAGTATGTTTTGTTTTATCAGCAAGATAGAAGTCACGTCGAAAATTCATGTGTTGAGTTTCTCCTGTATCCAAAATCCATGCATCTTCATATTCACTTCTAAGAAAGTTTGAAACCTGTAAAGCTTTTGATTCTGTGTTTTTAAAGACATATTCTGAACCACCATGATCATCTTGATCATTTGCAAATTGTGCAATATTTGGATGCAACTTAGGAATTTTATTAATGAAATTTCTACAATCCTCAGCATAATGTCCAACTTTCTTACATCTTCTGCAAACAATTTGACTGAAATCTTTGCCTCTGCCTTGATATTGTCCTCTGCCTCTGCTTTTTACTCTATTTGGAGTTTGTCTTCTGCCTGGACTTTATCCTTTTCCTTGATTATATCATCTGCCTTGATTGTTTCCTCTGCCTCGAAAATTTCTCCTACCTGAACTGTAGCCTCTGTTGAAATTTTTTCATCTACTTTCGATGTGACCAGGACCTTTTATATTGTGTGCTGCTTAACTTTGAATGAAATGTACCCATCCTCTGCTTCTTGAACTGTCAGTTCAGGATTTACTTGTGATAGACTCTGTGAAGAATACATCTTCCCCAATTTTTTTCTTCTTCCCAAATTTTTTGTCATGTTGGGCTAATATATCACTCAACTCATCAAACTTGATCTTCTCTAATTTACCAGTTACTTGCAAATTTTCCAGAAAATGTGTGTAAGAAGATGGAAATCCATAAATTAAAATTGTAGATAGGAAAATTTCATCAAAAGCTTGAAAACCAACATTTATTATTTCTTTCTTGATTTTTTTAAGCCGTGAAATATATTCAAGAACATCGCCACCTTCAGTTAATTTTTTTTGGAGAAATTTTAATTGAAGATCAACATTTTTTTATTTAGGTTGTGTATCAAATATATCTTTGAATGTATGCAAAGAATTCCATGCATCTAAGGCATTTTCAATATGACTATACATCTCATTGTTAACTGAAGACTTTATAAGATCTAGTGCCTTGGCATTTTTTATTTCCCATTTTGCAAGTAAAGTTGCATCTATTGGTTTATTAGGCTTAATGTCACCATCAGAGATGTGATGCCACAGTTCATTATATATGAGAGTGCTTTCAATTAGATGTTTCCATGTCATATAAGATTTCACCCCTTCTAGCTTATCAGAATCAAAGAAAAAATTAATTAAATTCGACATTGTAGTGTTCAAGTAGTGCACCAAAAGAATCAAGCACAAGAAAAATGAGCACCTCGTCCCATGAAACACGCCACGGAAAAACAAACTATCAAGGTTTGGCCTTGATCCTCGTATAGTCATTGGAGGAGGAGAAAATTGACTGATATTTTCACTTGGCTCTAGTCAATTTCTCTTTGAGAGTTTACAATGAAAGCTTTTCAAAATTTGATCGCTTGACAATGCACTTACAATTTTCCTTTCAAAAAAAAAATATACCTCCCTTCAAAGTAAAAATTTAATTTGAGCTACAAAATCACTCTTATCTCTCCTAATAAAATGTCCTTATTACTCTAAAAAAAATTACAAAATTTTACCACTTCAAACTTCTTTTCTCACCTTATTTCTCCATAAAAAAAAGTTACAATTACACCTTATTACTGTGTAATAAAAAAGATTCATTATCTCTCCAAATTACAAGTAATAAAAAAATTACTAACTTCAAATACAACTTTTACAAAAAAATATACATATGTTGAGATTCAACAAGATGATGAGCTTAGTGGAAATAAATCACCTTCACTAAGTGGGCCCACAGGCTATTTTTAGGTGCATGTCTATTTTTAGACTGTCTATTTTTAGATATGGTGATCATATTTCAGAAGTTGCAAGATGCTATTTGTGGATGGTTGGTCAAGCTAGAAAAATAGATGAAATTCTATTATTAGAATATTGGCGAAGTCTATTTATAGATCGTCGATCTAAAAATAGATGCATGTCGATTATTATTATCCCTTAATAATAATCCAACAATAAACATCAACTTATTCTCTTGGAGCACTTTATTTCAGTATACATATTTGGAAAATCAGTGGGCTGAAGGAATTACGCAATTCCTATGGTTGACTGGTGGTTCATGCATTGAGGACTCAGCTAGAACTAAGGTGGCAAAGTTAGGACAAAGTTGGAAGAGTAGTTCATGGAATTGTTATTCAGTTTAACTCTGTTATTGGAGTTAAACTCAGTTGCGCTAGTTGTATATAGTCTAACTGAATGATACACTAGTGAGAGTGGAGTGAATTAATTATTTAATTAATTCACAAATAATAACTCATTAATCAATTGAACAAATACAACAGTTAACTACAGTGCATGTTAGTTCCAATGGAGACTCAGTGGAGAGGTAGGTGAAAGGGTGAGATGGACTATCTGTTATGACTATAGTGATGCATTGATTGCATTACACACACATTGGAGTTTCCAATGAGGATTTCATAGTCAAGGCAAGGCCAATTCGAATTCATTCATGGGTCTTCTTCAGTAGGGATTGCGCAGTGGAGGCAGGCTATCAGGTGGAAAGAAATAAATGCATGGATTTGCAAATTTCTTCTTGTTAGTGTGTTACGATTGATTGTACTGAGAGATTGATGTACTAAGCTTTGTATGAGATTGTTACATGATCTCCATGATACATAATATATGATATTTGGGGTTTTTAGCTTCAGGTTTTCCCATTAAACAATTGTGTTATGTACGATTTTTTTTTTATTTTTGCTTCATGTGTTTGTAATTGATTTTCCGCAAAAGATTAATAGTGGAAGGATTCTGTATTTAGCAAGAAGATAAATATAGTTAGATCAGGAGAATATAGATATATAATGCATATGTTATATAATTTCTACATGGTATCGGAGCAGTGTTAATTCTTGAAGGTTGCAATTGTGAATAATTGTTGAGTCTGTGTTGGTGGACAATTTAAATTTGCTGCAGAAAATTCTTGCTGCGACAATTGAGTATTCATTGAAATGTCTTTCAATGGGTTGCGATTGGAGTATGCCCTTGATGGCAGCTTAAATTACATAGCCTGGAAGGACAGTATGGAGGCGGTGCTGGAAGATAATGTACTGAAGGATTTCATCGATAACGATGTTCCTAAGTTGGATTCTAGTGATGTTGCGGGACTTGACGCATGGAAAAAGAAGGTAGAAAAGAAAAGAAGAATTTTGTTGGAAGGTGTGAAGGACCATATTGTGTCTAGCCTTCATGGGAAAGCCACTCCATTTTCACTGTGGAATACTTTTAAAAATTTGTTCCAAAGCAAAAGCGACCAAAGGAAGTTGGCGCTTAAAGATAAGCTCAGAAAAATAAAAATGGAGAAGGGTGACAGTATTCCAAAATATCTCATGAAGTTTTTCCACTTTAAGGATGAACTGGGAAGTGTGGGGATTACTGTTGATGATTAATAATTGGTGAGCTTGGTTCTCCTTGGGCTTCCGAAGAGTTGGCATAGCTACGAAGAATCTGTCAATGGACAGGAGAAACTGCCGGGATGGGAGCAACTTTGGTCGGATCTTGTGCAGGAGGAGATAAGGTGAAGTACTAGGGATGGCTCTTCATCAAAGAATAAAGATGAAGATAATTGCACTTTGGCTGCCAAATCAAGGAAAGGGAAGGGGAATAAATTCCCTCCAAAATCCAAGGCTAAAGGCAAGAAGCATGATTTGTCCAAGGTGAAGTGTTTTCACTATCACGAACGTGGGAATTTCACCACTAACTGCCCACAGAAGAAGAAGAAAAAGAAGGTTGTTGGAGCTGCAGCTAGAAAGGCCTTAGCCTTGCAATTTGAACTTGATTTCTCCTTGATCACATGCTTTGTTTCAAGTGCAATGGGATCGGTGTGGTATCTTGATAGTGGTGCATATTTCCATATAACGGGAGACAAGGATTTGTTTAGGGACTTGGAGGAGAAGGACCTCCAAATGCATATAGAGATGCGCGACGATGGTCGATACAGTGCGACCAGAATTGAGACCATTACCTTTGAGAGGGAGTCAGGTAATCCATTTTAGTTGAAAGATGTTATGCATGTTCTAGGTCTGAAGAAGAACTCGGTCTCGATCGCAATGTTGGAAGACAAAGGTTATGACATTGTTTTTAGTGAGGGAAAAACCTTCCTTCGACATAAAAAAACGGGTAAAACCAAGAAGATGGGAATTAAATTTAAGAATATCTAAAAGCTAGAGGTAGATGGCTATGGTGCAATGATGGGAAAATTAGAAGAAGTGGTGAGCCAAGATGAGGGCGAATTATGGCACAGGAGATTGGGCCATTTTCACCATGGCGCTTTGAAGATTTTGCAACAGATTTCTACTGGACTACCCAAGGGTACTCTTGCGTAGTCAGATTAGTGCAAGGGATGTACTATGGGTAAGTTTGTGAAGACCACCTTTCATGAGAAGGAGAACCGTGCTTCGGTTATCCTCGAGAGAATTCACACAGACGTGTGTGGACCTTTCTCGGCTGCTTCAACAACAAAACACAGGTATTATGTTATATTTTTTGATTACTATTCTCGTATATATTGGATATTCTTCATGCAGAAGAAGAGAAAAACATTATCAAATTTCTATGAGTTTAAAGCATTGGTGGAGAAGGAGTCGGGGAAGAAATTGAAGGCTCTACGGAGCGATAATGGTGGTGAATATATCTTAGGCGAATTCAAAGACTTCTATAGCAAAGAAGGAATTCGAAGAGAAATCATAGTGCCTCATAACCCACAGCAGAATGGGGTCGCGGAGAGGAAGAACAGAACGATTGTGGGTGCTACATGAGCTATGTTGCATGACCAAGGCCTACCGTTGCACTTGTGGGTGGAAGCATGCAACACTGCGATTTATGTGCAAAACCGTTGTCCTTATAGATTACTTGGAATGAGTACACCTGAAGAAGATTTTACTCGTAAGAAGCCTGATATTTCTCATTTGAAGATTTTTGGCTCATCTTTTTACATTTATGTGACAAAGGACGCCAGGAAGAAGCTGGAGCTGACGGCAGAAGTTGGGATATTTGTGGGGTACACCGAAACACCCCATAATTATTGTTTGTATTTTCCAGACAGTTGGATGACTGTGGCGCGACAGGATATAATATTCAATGAGGTGAAAGCCATGAAGTTGTCACTTGAGAGGGAGCTACACTTGCATGCATAGGGGGAACTTCTTATTCCCAAAGATGAGCCTCTAGATGTGGATCAGCTACAGGAGGAGATTCATGGAGTGGAGGAGTCCACTCACACAGAACCAAACATTAGACAAGGTAGAAAGTGTACCAAAAAAGCTGAGAGACTGAAGTTTGATGCGGCACAGAATGTAGGAGTCTCTACATCACAGCATAGACAGAGACATTCACCTAACCATTATACTAGATACATGGCTCTTATGAGCAAGTGTATCATGACAAAGCCATATTCTTTTGAAGAAGCAGTGTAGGAGCCCACATGGGTAGATGCCATGGTGGAGGAGTATGACTCCATTGTCAGAAACAGTGCTTGGGAGATTGTTCCAAGGCCGGTGGGTAAATCATTTGTAGGATCAAGATGGATCTACAAGGTAAAGAGAGTTTTTGATGGGTGTGTCGAGAAGTATAAGGCAAGATTTTTTGCCCGAGGCTTCTCACAGATCGAGGGAATTGATTATGAAGAAACCTTTGCACCTGTCGCATGGTATTCTTCCATACAGGCCATCCTTGCTCTCTTAGTGCAGATGGGTTGGCACATTCATCATATGGATGTGAAGACTGTGTTCCTTAATGGGATCATTGAGGAAGAGGTGTACATTGAGCAGCTTGAAGGATTTGAGATCTTCAGCAGTAATTTGCATGTGTGCAGACTCAAAAGAGCATTGTATGGGCTGAACCAAGCACCACGTACTTGGTACACTCGAATCGATAGCTATTTCATTGGACTTGGCTTCACCAAGAGTGAGGCAGATGCAAACCTGTACCAAATTGTGGTGGAGGGTAAGCTTTTAATCATTTTTATTTATGTTGATGATTTAATACTAACGGGTGATGAGCAGTTGATACACTCATGCAAGGCAGATCTTGCAAAGGAGTTTGAGTTGAAGGATTTGGGCCTCCTTCATTATTTCCTTGGATTGGAAATATGGCAGCAAGAAGGTGAACTATTTGTGTCTCAAGGCAAGTATGCCCAGGAGATAATGGAGAAGTTTCACATGCAAATCTGCAAGCCTATTGATACTCCTCTTCCAGGAAATTAGAGGAAATAGGATGCTACATCGGCAGAGGTAGTGGATGCCACTGTTTATTGACAGTTGGTGGGTTCGCTCATGCATTTAGTTAATACAAGACCGGACATATGCTATGTGGTGAACCATCTTTCTCAAGTGATGGTTAAGCCTACCAAGCTCTTTTAGAAGGCAGGCAAGCATGTCCTAAGGTATCTCAGGGACACATATGATTATGGCTTATGGTACAGATAGTCGGATGAGGGGAAGTTGCATGGCTTCACAGATGCAGATTGGGCAGGCAACCCAACGGACAGAAAGAGAACATCAGGAGGGATTTTTAGTATCAGATATACAGCAGTTTCTTCATACAGTAGGAAGCAAAGTTTTGTGGCACTCAGTTCAGTGGAAGCATAATACATGGCAACAAGTCAAGCTGCATGTGAGGCTATCTAGATGAGGAAGATCCTGATCGTTTTGTTCAGTTCACATTTAGATCTTACAGTGATATATTGTGATAATCAGAGTTGCATTAAACTCTTGATTAATCATGTGTTTCATGATAGATCTAAACATATTGATATCTGGTCTCATCATATCAGAGATTGTGTGCAGCAGAAGATCATGTTTCTTCAGTACATTCCTACAGAAGATCAGGATGCATATATTCTGACGAAGGCGCTCACCAGGAGAAAATTTGAATACCATAGAGGCAGGATCAAGGTGAAGGATAATCCCTATATTTTTGAGAGGGAGTGTTGAGATTCAACAAGATGATTAGCTTAGTGGAAATCAATCACCTTCACTAAGTGGGCCTGCAGGCTATTTCTAGGTGCAAGTCTATTTTTAGACTATGTCTATTTGTAGACATGGTGATCATATTTCAGAAGTTGCAGGATGCTATTTTTAGATGGTTGGTCAAGTTGGAAAAATAGATGAAATTATATTTTTAGAATATTGGGTGAAGTCTATTTATAGATCGTTGATCTAAAAATAGATGCATGTTGATTATTATTAGCCCTTAATAATAATCTGACAAGAAACATCAACTTAGTCTCTTGGAGCACTTTATTTCAGTATACTGATTTGGAAAATCAGTGTGCTGAATGAATTACGCAATTCCTAGGGTTGACTGGTGGTTCATGCATGGAGGACTCAGTTAGAATTGAAGTGGCAAAGTTATGACAGAGTTGGAAGAGTAGTTCATGGAGTTGCTTGTGGGGATTGATAATTTATCTGGTAAGTAAAATTAGTGTAACTCAGTGTATGCTATCAGATATTGTTTTCAACGCAGTGCTTGCCATTGTAGATTTAAAAAAAAATGAAATTTTGACAATTCCAGTATGAAAAAAAAATCTTCTATCCACACAGTAGTAGTACTAAAGACTCCAAATTTTAGATTTAAAATCTAAAATCAATTAATAATTAAATTCCTTTTCCGTTAAAAAAAACATGCAAGCGGAATCTGATGGAGTGGAGGACTACTACCGCGTTGAAGAAACTATTGTGTTTCAGAATTATTTGTTTGCTTCAGGAACCAAGAGAGTGATGTATGCGATGTAATTTTGGACCAATGCATAGAACTTATAAATCTCTACAATGATCTCAAAAAATCTAATTCGTAATTCTGAAGTGGCCACAAAACTCATAAAAAAGAACCGGTGTTGCCATCATCGATATTTTTTTTAATTACACAGGTCGTGAAGGACTTCCTAATGTTTTTAAAATTGAATTGTAAAAATTTGTTTACAGATTTAACAATCTAGAATCAAATAAGAAAATTTCTTTTCCTTAAAAAAATAAACTCGACAGACGACATACCAATTAATTTCTCACAAATTGATGGAGTTTTCCAAATTCCTGGAGAGCTAGAATCTCCACTTCACATCAACTGGAACACTGGTGCTCTAATATCACAATAATGGCAGAAGTGTCCTCAGACACATAGTTTTATTAACAGGAAAAGAAATTGCATGAGAAATTTTCAATAGTTTACACACATATACTCCAACACTCTTGTAATTAGGAAAAATACATATTTATAAGCTATGTGTCCTAACTTATTTTAGTTATGGACCACTTGATAAAACAACAAGTGTCCATTTACAATAAATTTCCTCCTAACAAAACTACTAACTTTTTTCCTATATTAGAGCCTAAGATACGACAATTTTCTAGAGTCATATCTTTTTTTAACAATATTCTATTTCTAAGTGTCTCCAATATTAATTTAAATATTCTAATTTAATAAATATTTTATCCTAGCTTTAAACTATGATATTTGGATCATCTAACAAGAATTTTTTATGTTCTTGTTGTAGGACTAAGTTAAATGATTGAAGTGAGTTATTTTACAAGTTTTTTATAGATTCACAAGAATTATTCATCCTTATAATAACTTTGGAAGGTCAGATTCATCATTAAACTACTTGGATTTGGTTACTAGTTCACGAATATAAGATTTCTGGAAATGCCTTATAGCGAAATAGTAGTAAATTTCTGCTTTTTTTAGAATGGGTTAATGAACTTTATTTCACTTGATTCCACTTATGTTATGCCTAATAATATTAAATTTAATAAAAAAAGAATACCCCATTTCATTTTCACTTGATTAGGTTAGGAATTTTATAGATTAACTAGCTTACTACTTCTTGAATTTCTAGATTTTAGAGTAGTAATTTTCTATTGTTTTTTAGCACATGTGAACACAGATATTTTGGAGTGATTCCACTTAGAATGGATACCTAATATATCATACTTAATAAAAAAAATTGTCCCGTCCCCTTTTCATTTGATTTACTTAGTCATTCGGTGAGTTTTCTCCAAAACAAAACTTCTCGTAGCACTCTTGTACCATGTGCAAACTCAACCAATCATTATCCCAAAGCTTGGTTTTGTCTCTTAGGCTTGAATCATGACCCCTAGGATCTAAATAAATGTTTGAGGAAGAATAAACACCACTTATGACATGATTTTTTCAAAGTAGATTAGGCCTATTTATTTGAACTCATGCTCTTAGGATTTCAATTACAAATTGTTGTTATTTCCTAGGATTGACTTCTTTTCAAAGCAACACTTCCATTTCTAAAATTAGTTTAGGCCTTCATTTCATTAAATTCACTCCATTACATCATATCAATAGAATATGGACATGTTTTATGTGTCACATATAGTTCTCATACCTCTTAAGTTTGTACGAACCCCGGGTTGATAATTAAAGTTGGTAGCCTTGGGAGTTGCAACATTCTTGTTGCAATATTGAGGCTCATCACTACCTAAATGGAGGAATCAGGATTAGATGTATATTATTAGTTACGTAGACATAAATTTATTTTTCCCAGACTTCACCTTCACAAGTTGTATGTATAGTAATTATCAACTAATTATGTGTATTCACAAGCACACTCCTAGTAATATTAATCACACTGTTATATTGTCTTCTTTAATTATTTAATCAAAATTAATTGATATCATAACTTAAAAATTCAAGTAACTAATAAAACCATATGCCACATGGAAGTATACTCTACGAATTTTAACTAATTCTTCTTTCTAATAAATTCATTAAACAATAAAGTTCATTTTCTATTTGATTAACACTTCACTGTTGAATTAATGCTCCCCAAATTCCCACATCTCTATAGAAAATTAAATTCTTCTAAAGGGTTAGTTTAGAATAATAACCGGTCTCTAACAATAATTACATATGCTCAGTTATAATAAAATAATGATATCATATTTCATTCATAACAAATCATCAATAGTAGTACATGGAAATTTCACACTTGTTTCCACCCAAACTATAATTGTTTAGTCCATTTCACTCCCAAGATGAGAAGTTCTTTCCAAGGTATCCACAACACATGTTGATTCCTTCAATATGTATTTAATACCTTTCTTCCATGATAAAGTTTCATTTAGCGGTGTCTCTCTTTTGTGGAACTTTTTATGCACTTGCATGGGAATTTCCATAAAGGTCAGTCTTTCTCTCCCACGACACATTTATGCTAATATAGGCTTATAATATTTCTCCAGCTAAGAAAATTAATGGATTTTTCTCTCCCATCCATTAAGCTTATCTAGAATTTGATCTAGATTTCTTATCATGAAATAATTTTCAAATCTCATTTACCAATGATTTTTTTTTCTTTATTTGGAAAAAATCTCATTTCTAGGTATCTTATTCCCAAGTACATTTATTCCATTCATTTATTTATTAGTAATTATTCATTTAAATAATTTTTCCAATATTATTCATGGTTTTTTCGCCATTATTTCTAACGTAACTCATTCTAACCAAATAATATTACACCAATAGAGGGATATTACATTCTCCTGCCCTTTTATTAACATTGTACTCGGTGTTCATTATCTAGTTTCTTCTCCTTGAAACATTGTTGGATAACCTTTCTTATTTTCATATTATTCATCTTATATATCCTCTTCAGGAGTAATGTCTTTCATTGTACTTTATTATTAGTGGTAGCTCAATCCCTGAGCTATAACTCTTTCTGGTTTAAGTCACAACAGGTTCTGCGAGAAGACCTCCTTCGGATTTACCTGTAGAATTTCCCACTCAATTAGGTGAAAGTTCTCATGTAGTTATTTCTTGAGTAATGTTACATGTAAACATTGAAATTTTTAATATGATTTGAAAACAATAATTGATAAGCTACGGTTCCCATTATGTTGGTTCTATGCGGATTTATTATTTTTCTAAACTCTTCGTGTTGTCAGAGAATTTTCATCTTTTATTAATACCAAAACGAATATGCTTCTTGTCTTTCATGCTTTCAATAATCACTTTATTTCATTTGGTGTAATGACTCAACTCTAATGCATACATACTCTTTCATTTATTCCATGCTCCTCTTCTAAAGCATTTATATACATGTTGAATGTGTGCTTCCTAATTATCACCAACACTCAGCATACTATCCACATGCATCTAACAAGGCCAGTAAAATTAAAATATTGCAACCATAGACTCAGTGGCCATTCCCATTAACATGAATATTGTTTACTTTGACACTACAATATACATAATTGTGCACTACTTTTCACATTGCTCACATAAAGAGAACAACTATCAAGGGATTTTTTTTAGCATGTTATAAATATTATTGTATCAATTATGCATATACTATTTTAGCCATTTCCATGGTTGTTATGTTGTCACAACTCCACTTTATACCCTCTTGATGTTTATTTATTTATTTATTTGATTAGTAGCATCAATAATCTTACCTTGTCATATTTTGTAGTGTTTGTATGACAAATTGTACTATGTTCAATTTAATTTCTTGAATTATTCGAGAATATGTATCTACTTAACTATTTATGTTTCCAACTTATTATTTGTGAGTATAACACCTCGTAGATACGATCTTCTTATGTCCTTAGGGAACACTCTTACCCTTAACCTACACATAGGAAACAAGTCCCAACTTTGATTTGACATAAATAACCTCTATGTATGCGATGTGTACACTCTTTATACCACATCCAATATATATTCTCCCATATATAAATGGTATTATTTATCTCGTTATATAGGCACTTGTAGAGGAATATGTCATTATCAGTTTTCTTAAAACAAAATGTTTTATCTTGTATTTGGAAGTACCTCATTTAAATGAAGGTAGTGGAGACAGTCCTTTTCTTTCTCACCTTCATGATATATATATATATATAGATATATATATCATAGATTTGGATAATACTTTTTATGTTACCTTAGGAGCACTAGTAGATATTCAATTTCCCTTATAAGGTGATATGTACGATGGTTTTTAATATGGAAATACTATTAGCATGATGAAGTTTGCCAATATTAAACATTCAACGGTAGATGTATATATTGTGGCATTTGATTTCTAACACGTCGCAATTTATTCCACTGACACACATGTTTAGTATTTTAAATCTTGAGAAGGAAAATTATTGTCCTAAGTTCACCTGAGGTACTTGAACTACTGTTTATTTTCCACGTTAACTTGGCCATGTGATAGTCCCATGGGTTCATCAGGCCCGCTCCGATGGATGACTTGGATCTAACTTCTAGATCTGACGATCCCTGGTGGTTCACAAAAAAACCTATCATCCCTTTGGTAAATTTTGCATTTTCTATGTTTCTCCTTCCTGGTTTGATACAGTCACATTGAAATGTTGGTCGATACTATGCATGACCGAGTTTTGTTTTCATTTCTACGTTTTATACAACCTTATGTTAGGATGAATATTCACGCAACCCGGTTACTATCCACTAAAAATTCCTCACTCTCAATGCGCCAAGCGATCCCTCCTTGGAAGGTAATTCTTATTAACCCAACGATTTACACGTTTACTACCTTTTATCATCCCACCATAGTTATTCTCTGTGTTGGTTTGACCTATAATTCCTCTCATTTATATCATCCTACAGGTATCTTGGGTAACTTTCCTTGCTATGGGCATCATGGAGATTATGTATATTATGTCTTTCTGAATCATTGGAAAATATTTTGGGAATGGATTTAAAACAACAAAATATATTGTTGAGCCACACTATCTGAATTCAACACTCTTATCTAGGTAAATATTTGGGATTTTTTGTTCAGGCTTTATAGGGTCATATTTATTTAGCCACCATTTACTGTTTCTATTTTTTATGAGGGTTTAAGAGCTTCCTACATATTTCATGGATTTTTTTAATGTTTTTTTGAATTTTTCTACTGTTGAAGTGCTTGCATTGGCCTTAGCACTCACCTCTACAGTGGATACTTGCAAATTGTAACCATGAGAGGCATATCCAAATACTCATGCCTTCTTCTCTGGAATGTACATCATAAGGAGGTGAAGGTTTCATGTACACTCTGTTTTATTTCATTCTTAGTTTCTATTCTAAACTTGTTTTACTTAT
The DNA here is from genome assembly GCA_034641835.2 of Pinus albicaulis. NCBI lineage: Eukaryota > Viridiplantae > Streptophyta > Pinopsida > Pinales > Pinaceae > Pinus > Pinus albicaulis. The sequence goes on from JAXQQM020085097.1 coordinate 59,308, forward strand.
TTACATATTTTGTTATGAAATTTAATGTTCAGGCTTTAGCTTATTTTCAGGTACATAAAACCCCTTCCATGAGCAACCTTTGTACTCACCCAAGAGGAATTAATTAGTTCAAATTGTTTTCTATGGATTCCAGGTTAGTCTTCTTTCTCTGGGACTCAACCATTATGGCTCACCTTGATCCTTTTGGTTGGTGATGTTTGATCACACATCCATTTAAGAACAATAGATATGTCAACGCTTACTAGGTTTTCATGATGTTAGCATCTTGTTGCTCTGTAGCTCATATTTACTCATCTATTGTATTTATCTTGGCTTCTTATATTTTTTCCGGGCTCAACCGAGGGAGTTCCTCATGACCCCGAGTGTAATTTTATTTGTTGGGTTTTCCAATTCAAACCATGACTTTTATGAATTCAGAAATAGGATTAGTTCGGTCCTTTGGTATTTGTAAAAGAAATGCACTATACTAACAATGAAATGGGATCTACTTATAATATTATCCAAGCGGTTTGAATTTTGCATTGTAATACTTTCCTTTGAAGTTATATAAATATATTTATTTTTATATTTAATGGGATCAAATATTTCTTCTATATCGAGTAGAATAGATTTATTTTACGGTGTTGATGACACTTACAAGTTATGTTGCTCGAATTATCCCTTTTCTATTTCATGGTGTTTTTTTTCTTTATTTCTTAGATACCATAATATCTATATTATTACATGCTAATTTTCCGTTATCAATTGGAATTAATGCAACTCTTCCTGATCATACTTATCTTATGCATAACATTCCTTCCATGTTTTGATACCCCTAGTTGTATCTTCCATGTACATGCAAGTAAAATGTTTATTTAATGAATATAATAGTAACTCAACCATCCATTCTTATGGGTGTTTTTAGATACCACTACCTAATTCACCTCCCTCGATAAATCTTTTTTTTGTTTTAATATTTTTTGCTTTAGAAAGTTGTTGGGAGTCATGTTGAAACACAATAACTATCTGAAATTGTAAATTAAATCATTTTTATTTAACTAACAAAAAACCTACTCATTATTTCGAGGGTTCACTATGTTTCATTTCTACTTTGGTCCTTGATTACTAGATATTTAACTCTATCATAAAATAAGTATCGATGACCTTTATATTTTGATGCTTTGTCAATAACATGAACTCGAAACTTTGTTCCACAGAGTTCCATTGATTAGCTATGCATGATTTCTTATTAGTTCCTTAGCTATTCTCAATTGTATTCCCTCTTCCTGAATAACTTCCAAATATTTTTCTTCCCCTTTTTAATCATAACTGCTTACGTATAAACTTGAATGCTACAAAATATAAGTTCGGTAAACGTGAATCTCTACACTCCACACTCTAAATATATATCTTTAGTTTCTTTCTATTTCTGCAGTAGCAATCATAATCAAAATAATGATAATATCAACATATTTCAAGTTGAATACAATTAAATCACTAATTTTAGTTATATGCATTATAATAGAAAGGTTCTAACTCAAATAATAAAATTTAATGTAATAACATACATGATTTTGAGAACAAAATTAAAGTCAACCCTTAAACCAATTCAAGTTTCGATATACCTAGTCACATTTCAGCTTCATGTGTTTCCCTACTATTTCATTCCATTATTCTTCTAACATATAAACATGCGGTAATTACAGAAACACGCTAATAACATCCTCAATTTTCATGTACTTTTAAAATTATAAAATTTCAATTCTTAATTACCTACATCTCTATAGTAATTTTAGAACACTTTTCAAATCATAGAGTCTTTGTTATCGATTACCTTTAGATATACATAAATTTCAATTTTCTAAAGGAACAACTTAAGTTATAGAAAATATCTAGATTACACCATTTTCATGTAATTAGTTCTGATAAAAAACAAATATAATAACATAAATTCACATTTAATCCTCAATAGAACTACTTAGGAAATTTCACACCTGCATCTACCCAACCTAGAATTGTTACCTCTAGTTCACCCCTAAGCTGAGAATTTATTGTCCGGGTATCAAAAACCTCTGTTGATCCCTTCCATAGGTATTTAATTCTTTTCTTTTGTGATAAAGTTTCATGTAGCGACGTCCCAATTTTGTGGATCTTTTATCCACTTTCCTAGGATTTTCCATAAAATCTCGCCTTTCTCTCCCCCAACTCTTTTATGTTTATCCAAACTTAGCATATTTCTCTAGCTAAACAACTTAATGGAATTTTCTCTCACATCCATTAAGCTTATCTATAATTTAATATAGAATTCTTATCATGAAATAATTTTCCAATCTCATTTTCCAAGGAGATTTTATTTTTATTTTTTCCTTTCTTTCTTTGGAAAGAGTCTCATTTCTAGATGTATCATTCCAAAGTACATACATCCCATTTATTTATTTATTAATAAATATTCATGTAAATAATTATTCCAATATAATTCATGGCTTTTGCACAATTATTTCTAACGTTACTCAATCTAAAAAAATCACACTACAAGGAAAAGACCCTCTAGCAGAGGTTATAAAGGAGGTTTTTAGTGTTATAAACTTGGCCAAAATTGTCAATAAAAAATTTGCTACAATATTTGTTTATGATTACATAGGTTTTGGCAGAGCTTTTAACAGAAATTCAACACAACTAAAAAAAATGGGCAGCCGGAGGTTATTACGGATGTTTTCATTATCGGTGTGCTACTCTACCTTTAACACACTAGTGCGTACATGCCGACGGCGACCCGGGGTTGTCTCAGTCCAACGAACTGAGACGTTTAGGTGTAAAACTGCACTGGGCATAGTGTTGGTCATACAACACACGGGGCCATTCTAATTGGTCTTGGGATTTGTGTGCTACCCATAGGTTGTATCAACGCACCAGTACGCCATATCACAGAAAGGCACTGAGATTTATAATTGGTATCGGTATTCGTGCGGTGCCCATAGATCATAAAAATGCACCGGTGCTTATAGATACGTAAACGCCCTGATGCGTAGTATCACACAAACGCACCAATATTGATAATGGGTATCGGTATTTGTGCGGTGCCCATAGATCGTATCATACAACGACACCCAGAACCTAGGTAGACACACTCATCTACCGATGTACGATTCTTGACACCTTGGTTTTCATGTTGTATTTTTAGAAACATCAACCTATGACGGTCAATTATTGTGATTGTTTTAAATTCATTATTCATCAAAAGTAGACACGTCCTATAATAATATTCATATTAATTTACATTTTTATTAATGCATTTGAATGTGATGTTTGGATTAATTTTTTATGTCATATCATAATTATTGTGGTTTTTAAATTCATTATTCATTAAAAGTCAACACATATATATCTTATAACAATATTCATATGAATTAAATTTTTTTTAGTGCATTTGAGAAGGACAATGAAGAACGCAATAGCGACGATGGAGAAACAATAAAATAAATTAAAACATATTTTATGATCATATATATATATAAAAGACAGTATTTATCATACAAAATGTGACAATTATTCGTATCCCTTTGTCTTTCAATTGGGACACTATGTCCATTACATTAAACAAAATGTCTGATTTCACGGACATATTTCAAAAAATAAAACGCCTTGCTTTGATATCCAAATTACACAGTGATCATAATTCTTCGCTTGAACCGCTATCACTGCTAGAGCTACTTCCATGACTTGGGTTATTTTCAGGAATGTTGTGTTCATAGCGTTGATTGTTTTCTTCTTCTTCACTTTCCATCTACAAACATAAAAATAAACTGAAATGAGTGTATATACATTGGTGAGAATAATGAAAATTCCAATATTAAATAATATACATCAATGTAAATCGAAAAGAAAAATGACGTACCATAGCAACAATTCACTCATAAACTATACACATTCTTTCAAAACCATGTACCATGCCATCTTTCAAAATTTCATCTGTTGGTGCAGTTCCATACTTTGTTTCCTGCAAGTTTTATACCCCATAACAAATCATATATTTAATATAAAAGATGTTTTTGTTCTATTAATTATAGACGGAGCTAATTAAAACAAGATCGATAGATGCTTACAAATTCCACAATTAAATTTTGATATGCCAACATATACTCACAACCCATATTTAACCCAATTTCAATCAATTCATCTGATGGTTCTTCTTTGTATGTTAGCACCTGTTTGAAGACATTCAATGATGATTTTTGTAAAACAACTTAAAAAATACAAAAATTAAATCTAGTTAAGTTGTTATAAGGAAGTAACAATTACTCACAAACTTAGAGATCAACCATTTTCTTCCTTGTCGTCTTGTTTTATGTGCTGAATGGGTTCCATTTTCTTTTCTTTTTTGCAAGAAAATTCTTGAAAATTAATATTTAATGCTAAATTGTTTATTTATTGTACCTAATGATCGAAAAATTCAATGATTACATATTACATTTGAAGCACGTTGTTGTTGTTGGAAAGAACGTCTATACATTCATTCCACTAGATCCCTCAAACTTTTGTAAAAGTTTTTCCCCTTTCGTTAACTTCCAGCACCACTCCAGATGAGCTAAGGAGCAATTGATTTTCATTTGCATGTTCTATTTTTTTTCTTTTCTTAGAATAACATTCATTTTCTGGGTTGTTGGTCCCTGTACAAAATTAAACAGATGTGAATTAGTAGACTGTTTAACACATGTTATCTAATAATTTTAAGTATATTATTAATGATAATTAAAAAAAGAAACTCATATTGGATCGATAACATTTTTTCATTCACCTGATTCATCATTTTACAAATTTTCCATTAAAATTTTACGCTCTTCTGATCCTAGATCAGAAATAATCATATCGAGCTTCATCATTTTGTGGCTCTGCATGATACACAGTAAACAATACATATTAGTTAAACTTACATATAGTTCAAAAATAATATTTTTTATAAAGAATTTACAAAGAACTTGTATTTTTTTCTTTTCTTTGTGTTAACAATATTTTTGTTACTTGATCTCTTGTCAGATATTTCTTTATCAATCTGAAACTTGTACCATATCATTCATTAATATATTTATAGATAAATTCTCATCTTTTTAGGTAGAAAATAAATCTCAAGGCACCGGTGCGCCTTTCACGAGGTCTGCACTGCTGCCGATGCGTGGGGATATTAACAACGCACCGCAAAAACAGTATAATACATTGTACGGTGCATTGGGTATTATAAATGCGCTGCAAAAAATAGTGTAATAGACCTAACAGTGTATGGGGTATTATAAACACACCGCAAAAACGGTGTAATACACCGTACGGTGCTTGCCTATTTAAATGGATCACCGGTGCCCTATTTCAGATTTAGCGCACGGATTTAGAAAAAAATGTTTTCATTTTTTTTACTACAATACTTTCATGATGCGCTGTATAATACAACGCACCAGTGCTGTAGAGTACGCAGGGTGCACCGATAAAGAAAAATCCATTTTTTCAAAAATTCACGCAATGGCCAAATGGATTGGGATCTGACTATGCAAGTCGTCCCGTGGGTTGAACGTCAATCTAAAATGAAAAACCCTAATTATGAAATCATAGAAACAGGAAGAATAAAGGGTAAAAACAAAAAAATGAAGGGTTTAGGGTAAAAATGGATAAAACTGCAGAAAAAAAAGTAAAAAAAATAATCAAATTTAATCACGAGATGGTTCAAATTTTATGATACAGGGTTTGAATCACCAGAAGTTTGGTTTCTTATTGTCTGAATACTTCTGTTCGAACGTATTTCGCTGCTCCACAATGCCCTCCTACTCTCTTGCTCCAGGTTTGTCTCCTACAAATATCTAGCTGAAAATTTTAGCAAAAATAGTGAAATAATGAAAAGTGTTTAGTATTTAAAAAATTATTTTATGAAATTAGATTTTCGAAAATATTTTGCCGCCCATTTTTCAAATTGCTGCTTTTTTTTTCACTAAAATAAAATAGAGTTGTGTTTTTTTTTTAATTTGCGTTTATTCGTTACCGGTGCAGAAGAGTTGTGACGCACTGGTGTGTCTTATTTATACGACGCACCGGTGCGTATTAGGATGATAAGCGCACCAGACTGTATAAAGTTTCTTTTTTTTTGTATGTAAGATCATAATAAAACAATGATAATTATAAAGTACATGAATTTATTTTCATTATTTTCTAAACTTTATTATGTTACAAAAATTCGTATTATTCTAGATTTGTTATTTTACAATTATTTGCAAATTTACAAATTTAAATATTTTAATAAAATCATTTCACATTAATAGAATTAAAATTTTACAAATATTTTACATACAATTACAATTAAAAGTACAATTACAATTAGAATTAAAATTACAATTACAATTTTACATTAATTTCACATACATGAATTACTATTAGAATTAGAATTAGAATTTTAATTTTACATACAATTACATTTACAATTTTACATAGAATTACATTTACAATTACAATTACAATTTTACAAATATTTTATATACAATTCAATTAAAATTAAAATTACAATTACAATTACAATTTTAGAATTTTACATACAATTACATTTACAATTTTACATACAATTACAATTACAATTTTACAAATATTTTATGTACAATTCAATTAAAATTACAATTACAAATACAATTACAATTTTAGAATTTTACATACAATTACATTTACAATTTTACATAGAATTACATTTACAATTACAATTTTACAAATATTTTACATACAATTCAATTAAAATTACAATTACAATTTTAGAATTTTATATACAATTACATTTACAATTTTACATAGAATGACATTTACAATTACAATCACAATTTTATAAATATTTTACATACAATTCAATTAAAATTACAATTACAAATACAATTACAATTTTAGAATTTTACATACAATTACATTTACAATCACAATTTTACAATTTTTCATATATACAATTACAATAATTTCAGAATAAATTAAATATTACAATTACAATTAAAATTTTACATTAATAAATATTTTTCATACAATTACAGTTTAAATTACAATAAGTACAAATACAAATACAATTTTACATACAATTAAAATTTAAATTACAATTACAATCATGACATAATATTTAATAAATATCATGGTCATTTAATATTAAATTAATTAATAAACATCATCACGATCATGATAACCATTGTACAAACATCATATTCGACTAATAAACACATTCAAACATCAAATTAACATTATATATTAAGATCATCACAACACAAACATCAAATATACATCTCAATATGTCAAATAACTCATGCTATCACATATACACATCTATCTGCAAGCTAAAAATTAAATGAACATATCTAACATGACCTAACAATATGCACCACATCATGATGATCACCAACATGAAAATTAAGTACAACTGTAGCATGAACATAATATATATATATATATATATAATGTTAAAAGTATACAATTGTAATATAAATGTCATGGATCAGGTGCTAGTGGTAGTATAACAACATCAATAGTATTACTACAAGTGGATGCCTGCTCAGTAAATCTAGGTGCAGCCTCGACAGTCGATGGTCGAGCTTGATCATGATCATGATCACTAGTACTGATGGATGCATCTGCTGGTGGTAGTACAACATCAATATGAGCAGTAGTAGTGGAGGCCTATGAGTCAGTCAATAGTGCAGCCTCGGTGGTCAATGGTCCAGCCTGTTCATGATCATGACTAGTACTGATGGATGTAGCTGCAGGCTGCTGACTGGACGTGGCCGATGGTCCAACCTCATCTCCATGATGACTGTCAGATGTTGCCAGTGGAGTGTCATGCTCATCAGGCACACCGCGAGGTGAACGATCATGAGATGCATGTGAGTCGTTGCTCGTGGACTGTCCATAACATGCCATGGCTTGACTACACCTATAGCTATGGACAGTCCTCCTCAGTCGTGTAATAGCTGTCGTAGCTCCTATGACATGCCGCATCAGGTTGTACATGTCACGCGGAATGCCTCTCCCCATCTGTAACAACCTATCATCGGATTGTATGTCTCTGTAATGAGTGGGCCTGATGCCCACATCAACAATCAATGCACATAGTTGGTTGGCCAACTCCATCCTATATCTGGTCTCAGGTCAACCACGCCTAGCAAAAGGCGTCACCGGTGCACCATGATGAGCAAGAGCATGTCTCTCTACTGCACCGACCTCATCCTCATCATGATCATGCTCAGCATCATCCATTTCCTGATCATCGTCATCATCAGGATCCACACCTGGATCATGTGGTGGATCTGACATCTCCTCACCATCAAAAGATCCAATGTCTGCAAAATATATACAAGTACACAACAATAATTAGAAAATTTCATTACACAATTTAATAAAAAAAAGTTAATTAAGAACATGTTAGAATAAATATAAATAAAACAATAATATTACCTCTATCATCTGGCGGCTCATCAGCTGTGAAGAGGATGTTGGGACACCCTCACCAATCTAAGCCATCATAAGGACATGGGACCATAATGAAGGGATGCAGCCCGTCAACACTGGATATTAAGTCCAGTGAATCATGTAATATCCTGGCTGGAAACAAAGTGTCTCCCCTCTTGGGCATCATCTGCCCCCACATGTGCATCTAGGCCTCAAACATCGACTTATGAGGCTGTCGAAAAAAACTGGGTCCCATCTCTGGAAAACTCTAAAAAAATAAACAAAACAGCTCTGAAGCAAAAGGGAAGTTGACCCTCCCTTATGCATGAGCACGACATCTATCTAAGGCCGTAGAAAACTGCTACAAAAAAATGGCAGACCACTTGACAAGTTGTGGCTGTTGTACTAAAGAATCAACATAATATAAAAGCGAGCAATGAATGTGTTTCCCGTCACTGGTGTTGTGCGAAATGGTTGAAATGATAAGGGAGAGGCACTGCATGTCCTGTCTACCAAAAGCACCTATATGTAACTAACCTCCAGGTACCTGAAACTCTGAAGGAGACAGTACATGTGCTCCAATGTATCTCTGGGAGTAAACTAACTAACTCCCTGCTACACAACCATCTAGCACGTCTGGGAATGAGGGAAAATCCACCCCTTTCCTCGATAGTCCTATAATAAAATAAATATCCTCCTCAGTGGGTGTGTACCACTGGTCAGGACCAACCTAGAAAGCCTGTCGGTGGGCATTTCACCTACGGATAAGATATCTCAAAAACACACTATGGGCCTTTAGGGAAGTAGCCTCCTCATAGAAGTTGAGGAGGCCTACCTTCCTAAGGATCTCTTGGGTATCTGTAGTAATAGGGCGAGGGTATGCATCTCTCTCCCTCTCTCGGGCCTCCCATTGGCGAATCATGTCATACTGTTAATCTTGTTATCGCTGCCGTTTCTCCTCTTCTCTCTTAATCATTGCCATATTAAATAAAAAAAATTATTAAAACAGACATGTATTTAGGAATATACATATATATATTTTTTTTTGAAAAAAAAAACAAACAAACCCGGTCGGTGCACCATAAAAACAGTCATGCACTAGTCATGATGTGTCTTAAGAATGTAGAGCACCAATACCGGTGCCCCTAATGAAATACGTTCTGCAAGCCTCGGTACATTGCCTATTTTCAAATGCGGGTTAACTTCATCAAAGTTCAGAATAGCGGTGCGCTGACTGAAATATATGCCTTAGCATGTATAGTCGTGTCAGCGCACCGACTTCATGACAATTACATAGTCGATGGTGTGGTCTTTTACCCGGCCGCACCGTTGACCCTCTCGGAATCTAGAATGTGGTGCGTTGACATACACCAAGGTGGATAATTCCGTCAACGCACCGCACTGTGATTCCCGTGGTCAACGATGCGCCTGGATAAATGAGCACACTGCCTTTTATTTTATTTTTTCATTTTAAAATTATTCGAGGCGCCTTTTGGTACCGCCCTGGAAATGGTGCAGATACCATTGGCACTGGTGTTTGTGTGGCCTGTAAATTTTATAGGCAGCACCGCTAACTGGTGCGAGCTGAATAGCTCTGGCGCACCACACGATAGTTTTTTTCTTTTTCTTTTTAATGGTTATTTTTAAGGTTATTTCAATAACTAATCTGCTAAAAGGCTTAATTATGGAAAAAATAGAAAAATATCTGTACATTTCGCCATCAAGGAGGCATATTGGTTGTAAAATTTGCAAAAGAAAATTTGCCCACCGTTTTTCAAAATGCAAGCTGGATATTGGTGGCCAATGCAGAGCAGCAATCCGTGCAATGGGTGAAATGAGAGCACCGATTTCAGGGTGGCTCAGACAAGGGGAAATGGCACCAGTGCTTGAGAGCCCTAAAGCACTGAGGAAAGTGAAAAATGAAGTTTTTTGGCTGTAAATTTTTTTTATTTAACCTTGTTCCGATGCGCAGGGTTTTATAGGCGCATCGGTATGCTTACCTACAACCACACCGAGCTCTGTAAAATTTGGCGCATTGTTTATAATGCACCGGGGCAGTTCCCTAACACCGCACCGAGATGTTTCAGTTTCGGCACGAAATTTTGATGATGCACCGGGGCAGAATATCTGTAAAGCACTGGTGCGGAATAGTCGTAAAGCACTAGTTTTTTGGCCTTAAAATTTTTTTTTATGTAACGCTATTCTGGTGTGTGTGCTCTTGAATAAGAATGCACCAGCTCATTTATGTTTTGGCACGGTGTTTTATGATGCACCAGCGTAGAAGAGAGGTGACGCAGAAGAGTGGTGAAGCACCAGTGCATTACAGTAATAGGAGGCCCCGGATGTGTGTGTACGTCGCGCAAGCTGTGTGGTGTGCCAATGTCTCATACGCACCCGTGCGTTCTATGGTAGGATGCACATCGCTAATTTAGAGCTCAGGAGCACTGGAAAACTGAAAAATCTGGGTTATTTTGCCGTAATTTTTTTTTTAATTTAACCCTTTACCAGTGTGCATTGTTTATAGGTGCATCGGTTCTGTTTCTTACAAATGCACTAGTCGGTTTGTGTTTTGGCGCGATGTATTATGGTGCACTGATGCGGTTTCTTTCTACCACACTGAGTGGTTTTGGTTTTGGCGCGGTGTTTTATAATGCATCGACACAGAAGATCTGTGACGCACCGGTGTTATAGAATAATAAGACGTACCGAGCGGGTGTATACGGAGTGCACGGTGTCCGATGTGCCAATGTTTTGGTCAGCACCAGTGCTTTCTCAGTTCCAGAGCACCGAGGTGACGTTTAATGATAAGCGCACCAAGAGGAAACCATCCACAAAACCCTCCGCCCGCCAACCTCCTTTAGTAACCTCCTCTAGAAACAGATGTATGGGGTCTTTTTCTGTGGGGTTCCTCAAAAATATCCGCTAGAGGGTATTTTCCTTGTAGTGTCATTATTACCGCAATGGAGGGATATTACATTCTCGTCCCCTTTTAATAACAGTGTCCTCGGTGTTCGTTGTCAAGTTTATTCTTCCTAACACCTTGTTGGATAAATTTTCTTTTTTTTCATCACGTTGATCTTAAATAATTTCTTGGAAGTAAATTCTTTCATTGCACTTTATCCTGAGAGAAGGATCGATTCTGGAGCCATAACTCTCTCCAGTCAAGGATAATAAAAAGGTTATGTCCGTTGGTCTCCTTTTAGTTATGCCTATAACAGTTCTAAACCTACTATGTGATATCTATCATGTACAAAGTGTCAATGCATGAAAGTAGTATAACTATAATATGATTGGGTAATGTTAATTGATAAGCTACAGATAATTGTGGATGGCCCAAAAAATTGTGGTGCTACTTTGAACAAGTTCCTATTCTTATGGTACTTATTTTTTGTTTCCTTTGCTATAAGCATGGTCTCTAAAAGTTGAATTTCCTAAAAAAAAATCATCCACGTCTATTTTCTGTCTTCACAGAAAAAATGAAATTTCTCTGATAGTACAAAAAATTTCTCTTTTTTGTCTTTCATTAATAACCATGTCACTTTAGTATCAAGTGTTTCCACTTTACTTTATTTTTCATGATAACTCAAAGCTTAATATACATATTCTTACATTTTATGTCATGGTTCTCTTCTAGCACGCTTTCACACATGATACCCTCTATCGTGTGTTTTTCCCCAACACTCGACAACTATTTATACACAACTGAACAAGGTCATTATAAATACCACAATACCATATATTCTTTTCATATATTTATTCACAGTTATGCCAAGTAATGTGATTATTCTAGCATGTGAAAGTAAAATAACAAAATTTATTTTTTTCCTTTTTTATAATATGTTTAAAAGGGAATGCAAGTTAATGAACTACTTACATTGTTTTAGTTTATGCTAATATTTGATATTGGTGTATCAATTATAAATCAATCATGTATTATTAAGTGTAAAGAGTTTGTTATCCCAACCAATTTCATGGTTATGTGCTTCCCGTTCAACTTTAAGGTGGACTCATTCAATTCCATTCTATAGGTTCTACCCTTACTTCCATATTCCTCCCTAGAATGATAAACATTTGAGGACATAAATGAGGAATTTCACCACATCAGCATAGAAATTGAAGAATATTTTAATGCATATAAGCGTTATAGCTAAGGGACACTTGTAATTCCTCCCTATAACATTCTTTTTCTTTTAACTTATTTGCTTGAGTGGTATATTCACGTGCTTCGAACAAGGTTAGCATCACTGTTATAGTACTACAATAGACCCTGTGAGTATGCCCACCAATATGAACATTGTTTACTTATAACTTCAATATATGAAATTGTATTTTTCTTTCCAGATTACTCGCAGAGAGCTAACAATAATCAAGGGACTATTTGTAGCATTTTATTCTTTTTTACTATCACGTGATTTTGATCAACAATTCTTATTTTATTTAGTTTCATCATTTCCATCAATCTCCTGTAACATTAATTTGGTTCTCCATCTTAATATGAGACATTGGCCATTTTTTTTCTTAAGGCACTTGTAATACTATTATTAATACTATTTCCAATTTAATAGTCGCCATTTTTTTCCTACATATTGTATTATTCACACGTTTAATTGTTCCTCCATCCAATAGTTATAGTAATATTCAATTTCATTATGCGTATTTGTCACAAACTTGGTTATTATTTCCACATGTGAATGCTCCATTTCCTTGTTTTAGGACCATTGAAGTTTTTATTTAATATTTTTCCTATGTATATACATATTTCCAATTAGGTCCCACTCAGTTCTCCCATTTTGTTAAAGGTATTTCAGTTTTTCAACCTTGAATTCCAAATTTCTTAATTAAGGAGGTCACAAACTATTACTATTTCCTCTAATTCCTAGATATCGTATTGTTAATTCCTGTATATCATATTGTCAATTCCTCCATTCCCCTTTTAATTTCGCAAAACCATATGACCATGCTATTTTGAGTCTAAATTATAAGGGGGTATAATATTTGAATACTCATTTCTTAATTTTGTTTGGATGTATCACATGCTCCATTTTCTTAGGGTCATACCTTCCTTGGATAATCATTCATAAGAATTCCCTACATTGTTGATTCTTAATTTTCATTTTTGTGGTTTTACATTTTTCCATTTTTCCATACCTGGTAGAATTCCTACAATTTCACCTAATTCCTTTTGAACCCTTTTTCATCTGAAGTAATTTATTTGTTTGAAACACTTGTTATCAAGTGTTTTCATTACTTTACTATGGATTATTAACCTATTGTACTTACCCAATCCTTCTCAAAGGAGGTAGTTTACCAAGTTTATTTTCCTCTATACATCTTCAGTACTAATTTGTTACCAGAGAGCTACATTCATTCTAGATATGTTTTGATATAAAATTCTTCATGTAGTCTATAATAATTAATTCTTTAATATGTATAGCTCACTACCCATAAATAATAAAAATTGTGATTGGTGTTCTGTTAATGGAAATACTTATTGTGGAATCATTGATTCATTTCCCCTTCCTAATCGGGGTGATGGGTTAAACATACCATTAGACCACATCATAGGATATGATGAAGATGTAATTCTGCTAAGCTTAAAAACATATACTCTTAGCATATCACATTTAAGGGTTACTAGTTCAGTACAGGTTCTATTCCACATAGGTTATGCCTGTTATTTTATATCATTTCTTGCTAGACTTAAATGAACCCATGATTTACTACCCAGTATTATACATCTTGGTACAATGTTTTCAACTCTCACACTTAATTTTATTATAGAAATTTGATAAAAACTATGTATGGTTATGTTTTTTCTCCATCCAATCTGTACGCACATTTTTTTCCATTGTATAAATCTTAGATTTAATACATTAGAGATTTTTTTTCCTACTATATTATATCAAAATATCAAATCTTCTTCCATCATACATCATTAAATTGTGGGACAACCACGTGCCTCTACCATTTTTTTTCTCATATCATTTTCCTTCGGTTTGATCCGTACTACAAGTGTTTAAGTGCCTATTTCTCCTGGGTATAACCATGGAGTCTTTTCCCTCTACAGTTCTATATGCCTTTATGCATTATTTAATACCCGAAATGGCCAAAATTTAAGTTTAGGGGTCCCCCTTTTCTGATTATCTCTGCATGCTTCATCCATAATTACTATTATTGTTACTTTTATTATGATGTATACATTGGTTGTAGGAAATACGAGTCTCACATAACCATCATATTTGTCAAAGGCCAAAAATTATTGTATATTGCAAAGTAGTTGGAATATATTTCCTATTTCTTTCATTATATTTTATTGAATGATGTATGTGTGAGTGCATCTTTTTTTCCTGAACTATGTATACCAAAATTTGTTATGTTCACTTTACCACTCAATAATAGTTTCAGAATAGTAGATTATTATGCTAATTTCATCTCTTATATTTTCATTATAAAATTGTAAGACTAGCATTTGAATGTCATCTATGAGGTGTTATTTAGTGGAACTTTTATACTATAACTTACTTTTTCTTGGTGGTTCACACTAGCATCAAGAAACACTTTTCGGAGAAATCGTCTATAAACCTAGATTATTAAACTTGCATTGATTCACAACCAACCAGAAGTAATTTTGCCTACAACAATCCATCCATTATTGTGGTTAAGTTTATGGAATTCTATATGTCTCATTCCACTTTCACATAACCACTGTCATTTTTTTCTTTTTTCAGTCCTAGTAGGTCCAAGAGTTGAATCTAGGCTCTAATACCATATGTCACAACTCCATTTTATAGTCTCCCTCTTCATGTTTATATTATTATTAGTAGTAGTAGCATCATTAATCTTACCTCTCATATTTTTTAGTGTTTGTATGACGAACTGTACTATGGTCATTTTAATTTCCTGAATAATTCAAGAATATATATCTACTTACCTATGTATGTTTCCAACTTGTAATTTGTGAGCATAACATCTGGTAGACACGATCTTCTTATGTCCTTAGGGAACACTCTTACCATTAACCTACACATAGGAAATGAGTCCCAACTTTGATTTGGCATAGACAACCTCTATGTATGCAGTGTACACTATCTCTACCACATCCAATCTATATGTGACATGCTATAAATGGTATTATTTATCTTGTTATATAGGTACTTGTAGAGTAATATGTCATCATTGGTTTGCTTATACCAAAATGTTTTATCCTATGTTTGGAAGTACCTCCTATAAATGAAGGTAGTCGAAACAACCCTTTTTCTTTCTTTCTTTCATTATTTATATAGATATTGTAACTTTAGGATCACACTTTTTATGTTACCTTAGGTGCACTATTAGATATTTGATTTCCCTTAAAAATTAATAAGGGTAATATTTCTGTCAGTTTTTAATATGGAAATACTATTAGCATGGTCACGTTTTCCAATCTCAAACATTAGAAAGTAGATGTGTAGAGTGTGGAATTTCATTTCTAACACAACACAATTTATTCTACTAACACGCATGTCTAGGCTATTACAATATTGAGAAGGAAATTATGGTCCTAAGTTCACCTCAGGTACTTGAACTATAGCTTTTTTTCCACTTTCACTTGGCCATGTGATATTTCCATGGGTTCGTCAAGCCCACTCTGATGGATGTCTTGGATCTAATTTCTAGATCTAACAATCCCTAGTGTTTTACCAAAAACCCTATCATCCCTTTCGTAAATTTCACATTTTCTCTGTTTCTCTTTCCCGGTTTGATACAATAGCACTGAAATGCTGACTGATGCTACTCATGACCAGGTTTTGTTTTCATTTCTAATTTTTACACAACCATGTGTTGGATGAAGCTTCATGCAACTGGGTGGCTATCCACAGAAAATTCCTCATTGTCAATGTTCCAAACATTCCCTCCTTGGAAGGTAATTCTTATTAGCCCGTCGATTTACAATTTTACTATCCTTTATCGTCCCACAATAGTTATTTTTTGTGTCGGTTTTATCTGTAATTCCTATCTCACTGATATATTCCTACTGGTATCTTGGATAATTATCCATGTTGTGGAAATCATGAAAATTATGCCCAGTGCAGAGATATTTTCTCTTTTGACATCGTTGGAAAATATTTGGGAATTGTTTGAAAACTGCAAAATCTCATGTTGACCTATGTTGTCAGAATTCAAAACTCTTATCTAGGAAAATATTCGTTGTTTTTCCATTAAGGATTTCTAGGGTCAGATTTCTATAGCCACCATTTACAGTTTTTATTTCTTTTTTATCATGGTTTTATAACTTCCTACATATTTCATGGATTTTCTTTAATGTTTGTTCAAATTTCTCTTTTGTTGAACTGCTTGCATTGGCCTTAGTGCTCACCTCTACACCGGATACTTGCAAAGTGTAACCATGAGAGGCATATCCAAATACTCACGCCTTCTTCTCCGAAATGTTCATCATAATCAAGTGAAGGGTTCATGTACACTGTTTTATTTCATTATTATTTTCTATCCTGAACTTATTTTACATATTTACATATTTGGTTATGAAATGTAATGTTCAGGCTTTCTTTTTGTTTCACGTGCATACATCCCCTTCTGTGAGTAAACTTTGTACTCAGCCAAGAGCAATTCATTAGTTCAAATGGTTTTCTATGGATTCCAAGTTAGTCTTCTTCTTTCTCTAGGACTCAACTGCTATGGCTTACCTTGATCCTTTTTTTGGGTGATGTTATATCACACATCCATTTAAGAACATTACATATGTCAACGCTTACTAGGTTTTCATGATGCTAGCATATTTTCACTCTGCAACTCATATTTACTCGTCTATTATATTTATATTGGCTTCTTTATATTGTTTCTGGTTTCAACCAATGGCGTTCCTCATGACCCCAAGCGTAAATTTATTTTTTTGGTTTTTCAGCTCATACCATGAATTTTATGGAGTTGGAAATAGGAAAATTTCCCTCCTTTGGTATTTAGAAACGAAATACAATGTAATAACAATGAACTGGGCTCTAATTATAGTTTGATCCAAGCATTTTTCATTTTGGATTGCAATTATTTCCTTTGAACTTATAACAATATATATGTTTTTATCTTTAAAGGGATCAAATGTTTATTCTGTGTCAGTTATAATAGATTTCTTTTACCATGTTGATGACACTTGCGAGTTATGTTATTCGAATTATCCCTTTTCTATTTCGTGGTATTATTTTTTCTTTATTGTTCTACTATCGTGCTATCTATGTTATTACATGTTAATTTTCCATTACCGATTGGAATTAATGAAACTATTCCACGTCGTACTTATCTTCTACATAACATTCCTTCCACGTTTTTATGCCCCTAGTTGTATCTTCCATGTATCAGTGAGTAAACTGTTTATTTAATGAATATAATAGTAACTAATCCATTCATTCTTATGAGTTTTTTTAGATAATAGTAGGTGATTCACCTCCCTTGGGAAATTTATGTTTTGTTTTAATCTTTTCTGCTTTAACAAGTTGTTGGGAGTCATGTTGAAACACAATCAGTATCTAAATTTGTACAATAACTAATTTTTATTTAACTAACAAAACAAACCTACTCTTTATTTTCCATGGGTCATTGTGTTTCATTTTTACTTTGTTCCTTGATTATGAGATCTTTAACTCTTATCACGAAATAAGTGTCGATTACCTTTAGATTCCGATGCTCTGTCAATAACGTGCACTCAAAACTTTGTTCCACAGAGTTCCATTGATTAGCTACGGTGATTTCTTATTAGTTCCTTAACTATTATAAATTGTATTTACTCTTCCTGAACAACTGTAATATCCCTGGCGTAAGCCACCGTAAAAACTCTCGTAAAATGAGGGTTGTTAAATAATTATATATTATTAATTCTTATATTGATATTACATGAGGAAAATTATTGTAATTATTAATTATAAGAATATTGGAAGAATTATTTCTTAATTAGAAGAATTTGTATTCTTCTATAGAAATAAATTATATTTCCAAGTTGGTATCTATTATGATTTTTATAAAGAATGAGAAATAGTTTTGGAAAACCTATGGATAAGTGATGTTTTGCTCAAAAGTCAAAATCAAATCTACCTTCAAAAGAAAAGCATGAGAGATTTATGGATTTCTTTTTTTATTTAGGAAATTAGATTTATGGGTGCTTTATGGAATGCTTTTAAGATTTAGAAAAGCTATTCAATTTTATTAATTCTATTTATTGTAAGCCTATGAGAAAAATAGAGGAAGGAATGAGAGAATACATGGAGAATGGAGCTAAGGAAGAGGAATAAGGGATTCCAATCATGCATCAAAAGATAAATAACTATGTTCTTTGAAAATTCTTGTGTTTGCATATGTGGCATGATGATATAATAATTGAATTTATTTTCAAGGAAAAGTTCATATGATAAAAAATCAAGATTATTTCTTAAGAAAACCTCCATATAATTTCGTGAATAGAGGAATAAGTGTTTTTTTAATTGAATTCTTAGAAGATTTCATGTGTTTTGAATTCATAAAATCTTTTCATGGCTAAATAATTCTGTGAATTGCATGAGTTATTGGAAAATAGGGTCCAAATATTCCTTTGTGCCTCTCAAATCGAGATAGATATGTAAAAATTGAAAGAGGTTTTTGTAAAATAGTATGCTATGACCAAAAGCCTCTTTTATATTTAAAAAAAAAATTCCCATTTCTCAAAAACGGTGTCCAAAATTTATGACAAAAAGAGGGAATTATTTAATTTTTAAATCTAGAAAAATGAGCTGCAAAGATTTGTTCAAATATTCCAAACCATTACACCTGTGTAAAAATTGAGACATGTTATTTTTAATGAACTCATTACAACAAAAATCTCTTTCTGTTTTCCAAAACTCTTTTCCATTTTTTTGGAAACCATGTCTAAAGTTGATGAATAAACAACAAATGAATTAATACTTAAATCTAGAAATATGGGCTACAAATATTCATTCGAATATTCAAAATCATGACACCTATGAAAAAATTGAGAGAGGCTATTTTTAATAAGCCTCTTCCAAACAAAAACCTCTTTTCATTTTCTGAAATTCATTTCCATATGTTCATAAGCTGCATTCAAAGTGGATGACTAAAACAAAAAAATAGAGTAAAACAGAGTGCTTCTATTTGATTTTTTCAATCAAATAAAAACAATTGTTTATGTACATATAGAAATAATAATTATGTTGATAATAATTATTTTTTATTTCATTTAATAGATTACCAAGTATGTTCTCTTGATTCATATGCATTAAAAGTTTAAATAAAAATATTGGACTCTTGAAAATAATATGTGCTTAGGTGCACATGAATAATTATCTAGTATATTTGACCTACTAGAATTGATTATTTGCTTTTACATGCAAGAGGAGCTTGAGTCATGCAAAAATATATAATTAAATTTTGTGAGAAGTATTTCACATAAAACCTTTGCATAAAAGGCAATCAGTTGTGTTGTTTGAGAAGGAATTGTTATTCATGTTGTTTTTTGAGGAATTCTTACAAATCTCTCTAATGTGTGAAATGATAAAAAAATATTTCATATTTCATGCATAATATCTAGTGAGTTAGCTATATTTTGGAAAATTAATAATTAGGGTGTTAAATTCCTTGGAAACTAAATATATATGTTTGTATGCAAGGAAGCATTTATTGTGTTAGAACTCTTCAAAAAGAATAGAAGAGAACAATATATCCTTGTATGCATTATTGGATTAGTTTCTTAGAGAGGAAAACTAGTAATCACATGCTTTATTATGTAGGATTATTTAGAGAAACATATACGCTTGCGTGCATGGAAAAAGTATAGTTTTGAGTATTATATTTCTAAAGAAAAGGAAGTTGCAATCACATAATATTGATTTTGTTAGCATTATTTTAGGAAAAATAATATGTATTTCGCAAACCTAAAGGGATTAGCTATGGTATTAGATTTATTTTGGGAGAATATTATGCATATTTATTGGGTTATATATTTTGGATGAGAGGGAAATGTCCCTTTGGATGCATAAATGGTATACGTTTAATCCCTTGGAAAAGAAATATGTTGATTTTTCCATGAAATATTTATTGAGTTTCGTTTGGAAAGAAATATATGTTTTACATGCAAGAAGAACAAGATATTTTATTTCATGCACAAAATTATAACTAGCATGTCAACTTTCTTTAAAATAGAGTTGGCTTTGTTATGCATAATAGCCATTGTGAATAGCTCTTCTATGAAAAGAAAAATTGGAAAAGAACATGCATTCACATGCATAAGTATAGAATATATTGCATTAATCCCTTTGAAAAAGAAAATATAAGAGTAGGCACAAATGAAATTTCTTGTTGGGATAGTTATATTGAAAGCTTTTTATGCATTTGCATGCACAATATTGTTATATAGTATGTTTGCCTTCATTTAGAAATAATATGAAAGTGCATGCAAGATTTTGTTAGCATTTATTGGAAGGATGACACTTGATAGTGATTTATTTGATACTAATGCATGTGAAGTGATTTTAAAGAAGGAATTTCATGACAATTTGTTTATTTTTTATACATGCATACAAATATTTGTGGAAGTGTCACAAATAAATATTGATTATTGGTTTATTAGTATTTTATCTCATCATGATATCAAGTGTCCTAACGACAACAATGGGAGGAAAGGAGGGTGACTTGAGAAAAGGAATGCTCAAGTTTAACATTGTGGAAGATAAAGAGTTGTTATTCCATGCATTTTTAGGAGTTCCAACTGCAGGATGACCCACTAAAGGAAACAGTCTGACCACAAAGATAAAGATTGAGGATCTATAGGTAAATGGTATCATGATGATTATAATAACTTATAGCTAGTTATGTTAAATTTAAGATTTTTCTTCTATGCAATTTTTATGACAATGGTCAAGGGATGTACTCCATTATAACCATTGAGTGAGGGTTGAAAACCCTCATGAGCGTTTAATAATAAAATTAAACGTTTGTTTTTTTTCACCCTATAAGATTTCTAAGCTATATCAATGTCTAATGATGTGATTGTTCATTGTGTCATTTTAATGATGTTAATTTCTTTTATTATGTGGTGTTTATATTATCAATTATGTGATTTACTAATTGATTTAAAATTATCATGGTATCTATGCATAGTTATAGCAGGAAATTTAATTTAATATCCTACAATAAGGAGTTAATGATTGTGTAACTCACTATGTTTTTTACTAAGTATTTCTCTAGGTGATGAAGATGGTTATTCTAATGGTTATTGAGGGAGTATAGAAATTAATTTAGAATTTTACACACTGGTAAAAAAAATTCTAACTCCATGCATTTTCCTGCGAAGTTACTGGGGTATGTTACAAATGGTATCAGAGCAAAAGTTTGCAACACTAGCGCCTTTTGAGAATCGTTAAGTAAAAAATAATTAGAGGTATGATGTTAGTGGGCATCATCCTAGGTGTGAATCTAACTGAACTTGCAAAAGACTACAACTTACATGAGATGCATGATGCATGATTAATGACCACATTAAAGAGTATAAAGTGATAATGTTTCTTTAAATGTTATGCTCATGAAATTTTAATATGGATGTGGATAAAAGAGAATAAACCCTTTATTTCACCTATGAAAAATTGTGACCACTCACTAGTTATAGTGTGAATTAATTACCAATCTTTGCATGCATATTATTACAACAATGATTATGGTGCATAAGAAAAATAAAACGAAGAAAAAAAAAACATGACTAAAGTTACCATGCACTACTTAGAATAATGAATGCATGTATTGTTGGTGTGATAACTAAATAATTTAGAAGTTGGGGTTGACCCTGAATAGGACAATGGAATGTTGTAAAAACAAAAAGCATTTGAACGAACCACTTTGGTTGTTAAAAATAAGAAATGAGTGAAGTGGAACTCACATAGTGAACTTATAGCCAATGAACAACTCATAGTAGCATAATTGTGGGTTTTCTTTCTTCATGTAGAGTTGTAGAGGAAATTTTGCATTCCATGTGGTCGAAAAAAGTGGTAAATGAGATCCAAAGTTTCGTTGTTTTAAATAATTTCATTCGTGGTATTTTTGGATGTGATTCACCTTAACATCAATGGGTATTCATACATTGAGATCATGTAACCCCCATGTTGATTCCAATAAAAAGCTATGTTTAGACTTGGATTCATAATTTGGTTGAATTTTCTAATTAGACGCTCCTGTATGGATTGTTGGTTGTGTTGTTTGACATAAATTTTACCATTGATGACATTAATATGATTTGTGTGATTATGTAAATTATAATTTTACTATCTCTCTGATAGTTTAAACATATTTATGGAAATTTATTTCATGTCTGCTAACTAGTTGTTAAAATTCCTAAATGGTAGTAGATTGTATGCTTGCCAACTATATTTTAGAATGTCTCATTGACTATAGATAGCATGCTTGCAAAGTGTTGTTAATATTCCATAATGGATGTAGATTGCATGCTTGCAAATTGTTTGTTAGAATTCCTAATTGGTTGTAGATTGCATGGTTGCAAACTATTTGATAAAAAAAGCTACAGTGGTTGTAGATATCATGATTGAAAATTATTTTCCCAAAATTCCCCAATGGTTGTCGCTTAAATGGTTGCAAGCCAATTGTAAAGAAAACAAAAATTCGCATTTTATGTCCTATTGTTCAATGGGATTGTTATTTCTATATAATATTGATGGTTGGTAAGGAAATACCTTATAGAAAGTATAATGCTATGGTATGCAAGATATTTTAATGTATTTTTTCAAAGTTGCATGATTTTTATTATGTGGAAATTGGGAATGTTTACCACCTATAATATGTGTGATGAATTGATGTCAATGTACTTTGAAAAATTCTGGGACCCGTGTTGAGGGTCAAGTATAGATACATGGTGTACATAAATGTTCCTTTCCTTAATGATAATATGAAAATGGAAAATTATGTAAATTACAATGGATTTTTAGACATTGACTATTTTTAGACATTGAATTTTTATTGGATTCAATGGCTATGAAATCCTTGATGGCGCTGATGTGATGATGTAATATTTTATTATTGAGTTAATGAATACATTGGTTGGGGTATTCAGAAAATAACTCTAGAGTTATAGAAGACTTCTTGCCTGCTTATGAAAAGCATTGGTGGTTAAGTTCAAAATGGACCCTCCCTTAAAGTCTCCTAAAAATCCCTAGGAGAAAATAATAAAGAGGAAAATATTAACATAATGGGAGGGAAAGATTATGTTAATCTCTCAGTTTGAGATAAATACTAAGAGGAGTAAAATAAAGCATAGAGGGAGATAAAGGCATGATTTAAAGAAAAATAAGAGTACATGTTTTGAAAAATATAAAACGAAAAGGCCTAAGAAAAAGGTTGGCAGACCTTAAAGCACGACACTGCTAAAAAATTGTTGGGGAGAAAGCACCAAGGAATCAATGAGGTTGTTTATCCTAGGGGTAAGTAGATCTTATCTCAGTGGGGAACTATTGGAGATAGTTCCTAGTTGGGTGGAATATGCTCGGTTCTTCAATAATTCCCAAAAAATTAACTGTGGTTAGATAAAATTATGTCTATGTTCTGTTATTAATTTAAAAATTATATAAAGATGTTGGATGTTAAAATAGACTGTAAATTTCATGTCTCAAATTTATTTCATGTGTTATATTTTTTCATGCATGATATATTAATTTATATATGTTGAACAACAATTTCGATGAAATAGGTTGTGTTTTTTGTTTCTTATGAGCAAATGAACGTGTCAAAAAATGACTTATATATATGCATGCAGAGTAAACAAATTGAAATATATATACACCTAAAATAATTCATGTTAGATAAAACAATGAGCAATTTAAATTTCAAATTCCTGAAAAACTAGAGGAAAATTGTTGGAGATAAATGCCAAGAGTTTGAATTTGATTGGAATTATTGTGAGAGAAAGGAAGACTTTAAAACCAAATTAGTGGGAAAGAAAGACTAGTGGGGGAATTCTTAAATAAAAATACAACATACTTGACAAGGGCTAGTGTTTCCTGAATTTTTAAAGTATTATGATTGAAGTATTATTTTTACATTGCCCAAATAATTAGTAATGAAAAGTAAAGGTTAATGTTCCAACAAGAGAATAATATTTCCAGGACGATGTTCTCTTTAGGGGGAGTATTTATTCCTAAATAAGCCACCATAAAAAATCTCGTAAAATGAAGTTGTTAAATAATTAAAAATTACTAATTTTTTATATTGATATTACATTACATATTCTTGTGATTCTTAATTATAAGAATATTGGAAGAATTATTTTCAATTAGAAGAATTTATATTCTTTCTATAGAAGTAAATTATTTCCAAGTTGGTATTCTTTATGAGTTTTAGAAAGAATGAGTAATAGTTTGAAAACTTATGGATAAGTGATATTTTGTTTACAAGGCAAAATCAAATTCAATTTTTAGCAAGAAAAATCATGAGAGATTTATGGACCTGTCATATCAGGAAAAATTAGATTTATGGGTGCTTATGAATGCTTTTAATATTTAGAAAACTATTATATTTCTTAATTCTATTTATTGCAAGCTAAATGAGAAAACAGAGGAAGAATTGAGAATACATGGAGAATGGATCAAAGGAATAGGAAGAAGGTATTCCAAGAATCAATCAAAAGATAAGAATTATGTTTCGACAATTATTTTGTTCGTATATGGGGCATGATAATATATTAATTGAATTATTTGGTGTTGGTACCATATGATAAAGAATCAAGATTATTTCTTGAGAAAACCTCTATATAATTTCGTGATAGAGGAATAATTTTTTCCATTGAATCTTTAGTACTCCTCATGTTTTGAATTCATAAATCTTTTCATGGCTAAACACCTTAGAATTGCATGAGTTATTCAAAAATAGGTTCCAAATATTCCTTATATTCCAAACCATGATAGATATGTAAAATGTAAAGAATTTTTTTGAAAACGAGGATGTTATGACAAAAACCCTTCTTCATATTTTAAAAAATTTGTTTCCGCGTCGGATAACCATGTCCAAAAGTGATGAAAAAATAGGAATTATTTAATATTTAAATCTACAAAAAAATGAGTTCCAAATATTAATTTTAATCTTCCAAACAGTAACACCGTGTAAAACCCAAGAGAGGTTAATGTTTTTAAAGCACCTATTACAAACAAAAACCCTTTGGGTTTTCCAAAAATTGTTTCCATTTACTAAAACCATAGTCCAAATTTAATGACAAAAATATAGTTTATTTAACATTAAAATATGGGAAAATGGGGCTACAAAGATTCATTCGCATCTTCACAAATCGCGGGATTCTCATGGAAAAAAATGAGACAATTTATTTTTAATAATCATGTTATAAACAAAAATCGCTTGTTTTTCAAATTTGTTTCCATATGATCAGTCATGGCTCCAAAGTGGATGAATAAAACAGAAAAACAGCAGTTTCTATTTGATTTTTTTCAATCAAATAAAAATAATTATTTATGTACATATAGACATAATAACAATGTTGATAACTATTTGAAAGGAATTAAGATATTTCATTTAAGATATTACCAAGTATGTTCTCATCATGCATATGCATTAAAATTTTAAAGAGAAAAATATTGGACCTTTAAAAGAATATGTGCTTAGGTGCACATGAATAATTATCTAGTATTTGATTCACTAGAATTGATTTTGTGATTTTACATGCATGAGGAGCTTGAGGACAAAAATATATAAATAAATTTTGGGAGAAGTAGTTCACATAAAAAACATTTGGTATAAAAGGCACCCGTCATGTTATTTGAGAAGGATTTATATTCATGTTATTTATCGAGGAAATTACAATTATCTCTAATGTGTGAAATGATAAGAAAGTATCTTATTTAAGCATAATAGCTAGTGAGTTAGCTATATCTTGAAAAAATAATTAGGATGTTAAATTCCCCTGAAAATAACATTATATATGTTTACATGAAAGGAAACATTGATGTTGTGAACTCTTTAAAAACAATAGAAGAGAACAATATATCCTTGTATGCATTATTCGATTGGATTCTTGGAGAGGAAAACTACAATCACATACTTTATTATGTAAGATTATTTAGAGAAAACACATACGTTTGCATGCATGGAAAAATTATAGTTTTGGGTATTATATTTCTAGAAAAGGAAGAGTAACTACACACACGATTGTGTGAGCCTTGTTTTGTGAAAAATAATATGCATTTTGCAAAACCTAAAGGGATTGGATATGGTATTAGCTTTATTTTGGGGAATATTATATAGTTATTGGGTTAGATCTTTTGATGAGATGGAAATGAAGTCCCATTGTATCCATAAATGGTATGTTTTATCCCTTGAAAAGAAATGCTTATTTTTCCATGAAATATTTATTTAGTTTTCTACAAGAAATATGTTTTGACATGGTAAGAATAAATAAGCTATGTTATCGCACGCACAAAATTATAGCTAGTATGTCCACTTTGTTTGAAATAGAGTTGGCATTGTTATACATAATAGCCATTGTGAATAGCTCTTGAGTAGAAAAGATGTTTTTGGAAAATAAATACGTATCCACATGCGTAGGTATAGAATCTATTGGCGTTAATCCCTTTGGAAAGAAAACATAAGAGTAGGCATGACAAAGGAAATTTCTTGTTGGGATATTTATCTTTGAAAGTTTGTTATGCATTTTTCTTGCACAATATTATTATATAGTACAATAGCATTCTCTTTCAATAATATGAAATTGCTAAAAGATTTTATGACATTTTTTGAAGGATGAGGCTTCGATAAAGGATTTATTTGTTACGTTAACTACTTGAAATGATGTTAAAGAAGGAATTTCATGTCAATTAGTTTATTTTTTATACATTCACAAATAGTTGTGGAAGTGTCACAAATAAAGATTGATTATTGGTTTATTAATATTTTATCTAATCATGATACTGGTGTGCTTTCATTTACAACAATGGTGGTGGAAAGTGGAAGGTGACTTGAGAAAGGATTGTTCAAGTTTTTAACATTGTGGAAGATAAATATTTGTTAGTCCATGCAAGTTTAGGGAGTTCCAACTATAGGATGACCCACTCCATAAACATTTTATCATAAAGACAAAGATTGAGGATCCATGGTAAATGCATTTGATGATTGTAATAACATCTTATAGCTAGTTATTGCCAGTATTTAAGAATTTTTTTCATGTCATTTGTGTATGTATCAGGCGACGGAACTTTATAACCATTGATAGAGGGGTGAAACCTCACGTTAACTTCAATAATGGTAACTAAACATTTTTGGTTTTCACTCCTTACTTATATTTCTAGGCATATTGACGTTCAATGATGCAATTGTTCAATGATAATTCTTTTCAATGTTAATTTCTTTTCATGATGATGTTTATATTATTAATTATTTGATTTACCAATTGAGTTAAATGACCTATGTGATTCCATGCATAGTTATAGCAGAAATTTAAGTTAATATGCTACAACAAGGAAAAAGTTAATTGTCAGTAATTCACTATGATTTTTACCAAATATTTCTGCGATGATGATGGTTATTATAATGGTAAATGAGGGAATATAGAAATTAATTTAGAAATTTTCATATATCTCAGAATGTTGAAAAAATATCCCAACTCCATGCATTTTCCCAGGTTACCGCATACATAAATGGTATCTAAGAAAAGGTTGCAACACCTGTGTGTTTTGTAACTTTAAGTAAAATATAGATGTATGATGCTAGTGGGCATCATCTGTGTGTGACTCTAATTGAACTTTGCATAGTAATACTACAATTTACATGAGATGCATGATGTGATTAATGACCAAGAAGCGTAGTAGTGATAATGTTTCTTAAATGTTATACCATGAAATTTGAATATGTATGCGATAAAAATAAATACATGATCTATTGAACCTATGAACAATCGGGGTGAGCACTCACTGTTATAAAGGTGAGTTAATTACCAATTCCTTGTATGCATATTATTACAACAATGATTATGTTGCATAATAATAAAAAAGACATTACTAAAGTTGCCATAATCGCTTAGAAAGAATGAATGCATGTATGGTTGTTATTAACCAACACTTAGAAGATGGGGTTGACCCTAAAAGGACAATGAGAATGTTGTAAAAACAAAACAAAAATTGAACCTAACCTTTTTATTGTTAAAAATAATAAATGAGTGAAGTGAACTATTAGTGAACTTAAAAGTCAATGAACAAATCATAGTAGCATAATCGTTCTCTTTCTTCATGCAGTTGTAGGAAATTACATTTGATTTGTTTGAAAAAAGTGGTAAATGAGATCAAAGTTTTGTTTCTTTAATTAATTGCATCCGTGGGTGTTTTGGATGTAATTAATTCAACACTGTGGGGTATTCACATGTTGAGATTATGTAACCCCCCATGTTGATTCCAAGAAAAGTTACAGCTTAGACTTGGATCCATAATTTGGTTGACTTTTTTCGATTAGACACTGTGAGGGATTGTTGGTTGTGTTGTTTGAAGTGACTTTACCATTGATGATATTAATATGTTTCATGATATTCTATAAATTCTAGTTATCTCTCTCATAGTTTAAAAATATTTATAAAATTATTTCATGTCCTTCATTAACTAGTTGTTAAAATTTTCAATGGTGGTAGATTATATTCTTTCCACTATTTGTTAGAATACATCATTGACCGTAGTTTGCATACTTGTAAATTGTTGTTAAAATTCCCAATTGATGTAGATTTCAAAGATTTCAACCGTTTGTTAGAATGCCTTAATTGGTTGTAGATTGTGATGCTTGCAAAGTATTTTATAAAAAAGTTACAATGGTTGTAGATTGTATAGATTGCAAATTATTTTCCCAAAATTCCCTAATGGTCATTACAACAAGCATGTTTAAAAAAGCTAATTTTAAGAAAGAAAGATCGTATTTTATGTCCTACTTTCCAGTGTTCAATGGGACTATTGCTTCTCTATAATATTGATAGGTGGTAAGGCAAGAACTTATAGAAATTATACGCTATGGTATGAAAGATACATTAAATGTATTTTTTTCTAAGTTGTATGATTGTTATTAGTAGATATTTGGAATGTATACCACCTATGTTTACATGTGAATAATTGTTGTCAATGTACTTTGACAAAATCAGGACCCATGTTGAGGGTCATATATAAGATGGTGTGTACATAACAATCTCATTTGCCTTAATGATAATATGCAAATGGAAATTTATGTAACCATAATGGATTTTTAGACATTGACTATTTTTAGGCATTGGGACCTGCTTAGACCCAATGCTATCAAAGTTCAATGGAGCTTATATGATGATGTAATATTTATTATTTATCTAATGAATACATTGGTTGGGGGTAATCAAGAAATTACAGTATATTTTTAGAATACTTTTCCAACTTATGAAAAACTACTGTGGTTAAGTTCAAGATGGACCTTCCCTAAAAGTCTCTTGGAAAATACCTAGAGAAAATAGTAAGAGGAAAATATTAACATAACGAGAGAAAAAATTATGTTAATCACTTAGTTGGAGACAAATACCATGGGGTAAAAATAAATCAAAAAGCGGAGAAAAAGGTGTGCTTTTCGAAAGAAAGAAGACTAAATTTTTTGAAAAATATAAACAAAAAGGTTTAGCAAAAGGTTACAGACCCAGCCAGATGTCGCCAGAAATATAAGTTGGGAAGAAAGCACCATGAAATCAATGAGGTTGTTGATCCTAGGGGCAAGAAATTATATCAGTGGGGAACTATTGGAGATAGTTCCCGGTTATGTGGAACATGTTTCGTTCCTCAATAATCTTCAAAAATTAACCATGCTTAGATGAAATTATGTCTATGTTTTTGTTATTGATTTCAAAATTATCTAAAGATGTTGGATGTTACAATAGACCTGTAAATTGTATGTCTCAAAGCTATTGAATGTGTTATGGTTTTTGCATGATACATTAATCTATCTAAGCAACCAGCTTGATTATGGCTAAAGCTTGTTGGTTTGGGGAGAAAATGACCCGTCAGAAATTACTTATCTATATGCATGGTTAGAGGAAATAAATTGACATATATATGCGATCGAAATAATCTGGCGCGATAAAATAATGAGTTATTGAAATCTAAATTTTTAAATATCAGAG
Source organism: Pinus albicaulis (assembly GCA_034641835.2). NCBI lineage: Eukaryota > Viridiplantae > Streptophyta > Pinopsida > Pinales > Pinaceae > Pinus > Pinus albicaulis. The sequence continues at coordinate 89,879 of JAXQQM020085097.1, forward strand.
GAATTTGATCGAGATAAAATGCTATGAATTTGAATTTGATTGAAATTATCATGGGAGAGAAACATAGTAATTTGAAAACAACACTGTGGGAAAGAAAGGCTAGGTCAATTAAATAAACACAACATGCACTGATAGAAGCGGGCAAGTGCTCCTTGAGTTTTTGTGGAAGTATTACGATTGAAGTATTATTTTACATTTCCTAAAAAATTGGTAATGAAAAAATGTACAGTTAATGTTCCATCAAGAGAAGAACATCGAAGGACGATGTTCTCTTTGGGGGAGTATGTATTATCCCCTGCATAAGCCACCATAAAAACTCTCGTAAATGAGGGTTGTTAAATAATTAAATATTATTAATTCTTATATTGATATTACATGAAGAATATTCTTGTAGTTATTGATTATAAGAAATGTTGGAAGAATTATTTCTTAATTAAAATAATTTTATATCTTTCACTAGAAATATCCATTATTTCAAGTTGATATCTTTTTTATGAGTTTTAGAAAGAATGAGTAATAGCTTGGGAAAAAGAAGTGATATTTTTCTGATAAGGCAACAAATCTATCTTGGAAAATAAAAGCATGAGATATTTATGGATAGATTTTAAAGATTTCGAAAAATCGTATTTACAAGCTTTTATGAAATGCTTAAGATTTAGAAAAGTTATTCCATTTTCTTAATTCTATTTATTGTAAGCTCATGAGAAAATAGAGGAAGTAATGAGAGAACAATGATGAATGGAGCCAAGGAAGAGAAGAAGTGATTCTGCATGCATCAAAAGACAAGTACCTATGTTCTTTTTGAAAAATTGTTTTGGTACATGGGGCATGATGATATAATAATTCAATTTATTTGCAAGAAAATTAAGACAAAAATCGAAGATTTTTTTGAGAGAACCCCATATAATTTCTTTGTGATAGAGGAACAAAGTATTTTTTTCATTGAAATTATTATAATATTTCATGTGTTTTGAATTATAAAATTCTTTCATGGCCAAATAATTCTATGAATCAGCATGAGTTATTGCAAACCTAACATTCCTTTGTATCTCCCAAACCTGGGATGGAGATGACAACAAAAGTGAAAGAATTTTTATAAAAGAGATGTTATGACCAAAAAATCCACCATATTTTTTAAATTTTTAAGCCTATGTTCTAAAACTGTCCAAAATTTGATGGAAAAAAAGGAAATTATTTAATATTTAAATCTCGGAAAATGAGATGTAAAAGATTCGTTTTTGAATATCCCAAAATCAAATAGATCAGTAAAAACCGGAGAATTTATTTTTAATGAACTTGTTACAAAACAAAAATCTCTTTGAATTTTCCTAAAACTAGTTTCCGTTTGTTTCGAACCATGTCCAAAATTACTAATAAAAATAAGAAATTATTAATTTTTAAATTTAGAACATGGTGGTGATTCATTCAATATTCGAAACCGTGACACCGTGAAAAATGAGAGAGGCGGTTTGTAATAAGCGTGTTCCAAAAGAAAAACATTTTTTCCTAAATTTTTTTCCATATGTTCGTAAGCTGCGCATCCAAAATGGATGACTAAACAGAAAACGTAGTGAAACACCAAAGTCCTTCGCCTGATTTTTTCAACCGATAAAAAATAATTGTTTATGTGGATACAGACATAATAATTATGTTGATGTAATCATTTAAAAGCACACTAATTTATTTCATTTAATATATTAACAAATATGTTCTCATGATGTACATGCATTATGTTAAAGAGAAAATAGATACCTTTAAAAGAATATGGGAAGTAGTGTTAATGGTCATGAATAATTATCTAGTATATTTGATCTACTAGAATTGATTATGTGAGCTTTGTTACATGAGGAGCTTTAGTCATGCAAAAATATACAAACAACCTTATGAGAATTAGTTCACACAAGTCCTTTGCATAAAAGGAAATTAAGCCAAAGTTATTTGAGTAATGATCATGTTATCCATGTTATTTTCGAGGAAATATTACAACCCTGTTGATGTGCATTGAGAAGAAATATACTTAGTATCTATGGCTATAGCTAGTGAGTTAGCGATATTTTGGAAAAATTATAATTAGAAGAATTCTTGAAAAAAGAAATAGTATATATATATATATTTGTGTAATAAAATATTTATTAAAGGAACTTTTCAAAAAGAATAGAAGAGAAAAATATAACTTTGTATGCATTGTTGGATTAGATTATTGGAGAGGAAAACTAGTAAATTACGTTTTATTATGTAAGATTATATAAAAACAGGTACGCTGCATGCATGGAAAGCATAGTTTTGGGGCATTAGATTTCTAGAGAAAAGGAAGATGCAATCAGATAATATGATTTTGTTAGCCTTCTTTTGTGAAAACAGTATGTATTTTTCAACCTAAAGGGATCAAAATTTATGGCATTAGCTTTATTTTGGGAGAATATTATGCATATTTATTGCTAGATCGAGGGAAATGTCCACTATGCATGTACAAATGGTATGTGTTTTATCCCTGAAAAGAAATATGTTTATTTTCTAGGAAATATTTATTTAGTTTCCTTTGGAAAGAAATATATGTTTTACATGCAAGAATAACAACCTATGTTATTGGATGCACAAAATTATAACTAGTGTGTCAACTTTATTTGAAATACTTGCATTGTTAACATATTAGCTTTACTGAACAAGTCTTTGTGAAAACATATTTTTGGAAAAGATAAAGGTATCATCCACATGCATGTAAGTATATAACTATCGTTAATCCCTTTAGAAAAGAAAACATAAGAGTAGGCACAAAGGAAAATGTTGTTGTAGATAGTTATCTTGAAAGCTTATATGTATTTTTCATGTGCCAATATTACCATATAGCATGTTAGCTTTTCCTTTAGAAATAATATGAAAGTGCATGTGATTTTTTAGCATTTTATTGGAAATAATGATAATGACAGTGATTTATTTGTTACTAATGCATGTGAAATGAGTTGTTAAAGAAGGCATTTCATGTCAGTTTTTGTATGTTTTATAATAGCTATTGCTGGGCTAGTTGTGGAAGTGTCACAAATAAATACGATTGTTGGGTTTATTAATATTTTTATCTAATTACAAGGTCAAAATGTAAAGCGATCACACCAATGGTATGGTGTTAAAGGTGACTTGAGGGTACTGATTGTCTGTTAACATTCTCCGGAAGACAAAGAGTTGTTAGTCCATGCATGTTTAGGATTTCAACTCATTGATGACCCACTAAAGGAAACAATGCAGAAGAGGGACCACGCGATGTGTACCTGAGGATCATGGGTAAATGGTATCATGATGATTGTGTAATAGTTATAACTATTTATGTTGCATTTACTATTTTTTCTATGTATTTTTTTATGAAATGGTTAAGGATGACCTCATAACCATTGAGTGAGGGTGAAAACTCTCACTTAGCGTTTAACAATAAAATTTAAATGTTGTTGTTTTTCACCCTATGGGTTTCCGGCTACATTTGTTGTGTTCAATGGTTTTACTGTTCATTGTGCAATTTTGATGATGTTATCTTCTTCATTATGATGTTTATATTATCAAATTATGTGATTTACTAATTGAGTTTAAAATGATCATGTGATTGATGCATGTCATTAAGAAATTTAAGTTAATATGTTGCTATCAAGGAGAAAGAATGGTTGTGTAACTCATCATGATTTACTAAATATTTTCAGTGATGATGATGGTTATTCTAATGGTTAATAATGGAATATAGAAAGTACTTAAAAATTTATATTAATAAATTTTTGAAAAAAAAATCTTAACTCCATGCATTTTCCCCGTGAGGTTACTCTGCATGTTACAACAACTCTCCAAATAGTTTCTTCCCTTTTTAATCATGAATACAGACATAAATTTCTGTATGTAACAAAATATAAGTTCCTAAAATGTGAATCTCTACACTCCACTCTCAAAAACATATATCTTTAGTTTTCTTTCATCACAGAGCAATCATAATCAAAATAATGATAATATCAACATATTTCAATTTGAATACAATTAAATCACTAATTTTAGTTATACGCATTATAACAGAAAGGTTCTAAATGAAATAATAAAATTCAATGTAACATACATGATTTTGAGAACAAAATTAAAGTCAACCCTTAAACCAATTCAAGTTTCGATATACCATCACATTTCTGTACCTTCATGTGTGTGTTTCCCTACTATTTCATTCCATTATTCTTCTAACATAGAAACATGCGGTAATTACGTTAAAACACGCTTTCAATAACATCCTCAATTTTCAAGGTAATTTTTCAAATTAGAAATTAATTTTATACCTAAGCATCTCCGTAGTAATTTTAGCACTTTTCAAAATCATAGAGTCTTTGTCAGAGATTACCTTTAGATATACATAAATTTAATTTTCTAAAGGAACAACTTAACTTATAGAAAATATCTAGATTACACCATTTTCAATTAGTTCCTACAAAACAAATATAATAACATAAATTCACATTTAATCTCAATAGAACCACTTAGAAATTTCACACCCGCATCCACCCAACCCAGAATTGTTACTCTCTAGTTCTACCCCTCAGCCGAGAATTTTCTTGTCTTCGGCATCAACAACCCTCCGTTGATCCCTTCCATAGGTATTTAATTTTCTTTTCGATAAAAGTTTTGTGTAGCTGATTGGCCCAATTTTGTGATCTTTTATCCTACTTGTGATTTTTCTTAAAATCTCACCTTTCTCTCCCCCAACCTTTTTATGCTTATCCAAACTTAGCATATTTCTCTAGCCAAACAACTTAAAGGAATTTTTTCTCACATCCATTAAGCCTATCTATAATTTAATATAGAATTTATCATGAACAATTTTCCAATCTCATTTTCCAAGGAGATTCTATTTTTATTTTTTCCTTTCTTTCTTTGGAAAGAGTCTCATTTCTAGGTGTCTCATTTCAAAAGTACATACATCCCATTTATTTATTTATTAATAAATATTCACACACATAATTATTTCAATATAATTCATGGTTTTTTGCAATTTTCTTAACGTAAATCTTTCTTCCATTTAATTTTAATGAAATAATATTATCACACAGATACATTATATATGTTATGACTTAAATAACCTTCAAGTGGACTTATCTATGTCCATCACCGACCTAAGTAAAAAATTATTTTGATGTCTACTTGGTTTCATGATTGAACCAACATACCGTATCGCTACAATGTGTTACATGTTATTCCTTATTCATTCACCACTAAAAGCCTACAAATCTCAATTTTTATTTTTATTTTAGATCATTTTCATTTTAATTTACTACTAGTTCAGTTTTTTGAATGTTAGACATAATGCAATTTCATAATTTCTGTTGATACTTCCCGTATCACTACATATTTCTCTACATATTTGTGTATAACAGCTTTTCACATGGTTCCTAATATATCGTTGATTTCATGTGTTTTTTCCCTGATTTCTCTCCACATTCTTATTATCATGTATAAATTTACAAGCGAATTTTTTTCTACAACTTTCTCAATCAAATAAGCCACCCATTTCGTATATTTTTTAATTCGGTAAACACATTTATTTTCTTTTCCTAAAATCTTATTTGCAATCAACAATTACATCTAAAAGAACCTCGTAGTTTAATTTTCGTTTGTTGCTAAAAAGGTGTAAACATTGATGAACACTGATAAGCACAATATTTGGATAGTGTATGTATTTTAGTTGTATCTTTTGAATAATAACCATTATATAGAAAATTACCGGATAGTTTCACTTATATTTTCAGCGTTCTTACTTTTATTTTAATTATGGAGAACCCATAGTGGATTCTTGTTACCTTTATTCATGAAAATTGACTACATATATTATTATTTTTCTAATGTCACTTATTATCCCACTATGTTTTTCGTATTAAACATGTTGTTCATATATTCCCTTTCCCTTAATTGGGGCTGTTTCATGTATCCGATAGAATATTACACCTGGCATATTCTGCAACTCTTCATCTTTCGGAAGAAACCTATCTGTCACACTTTTATCTTTGAAGGCAGATTTTCCACAAGACCCACACGGACGGAGTGACTTCTTCTCCACCCGCAGCATTATGTTCCTTACACCACTTGTCCCAAAATGATCATCTCATCACTACTCAAGATTGTAGGTGTTAATAAAATTTTTCAAAGCACACGCCTTTTGGTCAATTCTAGGTCAAAATCCAATATATATATATATATATATATATATATATATATATATATATATATATATATATATATATATATATATATATATATATATATACACACACACACGTTGACACACAATTTCATTAACTCAGTACAACACCGATGATGTCTCCACCATCGCCTGCATCAACACTTATTCATAAAATTAGATTGTGTTTCATTATCAGACACAACCTTAATGTTGAAAATAATAATGGTATCAAATTTGGGTTGTATATAGTATTGCAACAAGAATTTGTATGTGCAACATTTCAAACCACTTTTTTATAATTTGGCACATGTTTGATTCTTCTTTTCCCAAGTCTACCATGTATCTTCTTTTTTATTATAATTAAATTGATATACTTCTCAAATTTTATCTTCCAAACCTTCCAAAGATCCCATCTATAGGTCATCAACCATTGAGACAAAAATAGCTTTGCTTCCATAATATCTCTTCAATCTTAGTTACCCTTTCTCCTAATAATGACATGCAAGAGTCAATTGGTAGTGAGTGATATCAATGTTCGTAAAAACTGGACTAGTACCCCTAAACTAAAATTCTGTGAAAAGGATTTCCAACTTTACTCTCTCAACATATTTATGCTATATTTCCTCATAAAAAAAACTAAGACAAAATTTCATTTCACTATAGGATTGCAAGCATGAATTTTCATTTGTATTTACTCAGTATTTTGTCTCTCATCACTCATTCATCATGATAATATACCATTTCAGCTATGTATTAAAATGCAAAAATCCTCCCATAACCAACCCATATAGTTTCCCCACGTAAATTTATACTTTTTTCTTTTAAAACCTCGCTTTCAAGGTTATTAAGGAATATCAAATTAATTATTCATTGTGTACACTCCTCCTAAGTTGGGATTTCTATTTTCAAATTTACTCACAAAAAATGGTGTATGTGTCTTTTGCTCAACACCCCCATGTTCTTTGTGACACATTCTCTTAAATCGCATGTTTCAATTTTATAAAATGAAATTTCATACATAAATAAAAATCTGAAACTTTTTACAAAAAATAGAACTTAGATATGTTTCTCCATGTCCAAGTCTCTCACAAGTTTGTATATGCTCAATCCTATTTGATTGGGCTTACAATTGAGCGTTTTATTTAGAGAAATGTTGTATGATAGTTTCTTCTTCATTTTTGGCTTCTAGATCACATGACCAAAGTATTTAATCTCGTGTGCAGTGAGATAACAATTTGAGTTACCTTACTGATAAAATTGTTTCCACTATTACTTCCCCAACTCCTATTCACACAAACTAAATAAGTTACTATGTTATCACTATTTCCCAACCACACACTCCACCCACATAAATACAATGGTACAATTGGATACGATATATTTTGGTTACCATTTCAGTGACAATAAGGAATGATTCTAAAAAATAGTGTTCCATGAAACTAGGTGGCTAATCGTATAATATATCAACGTCAAACCTAAAAATTATTGTTCTTCTAGTAACAAAGTATTCATCATACTTATTGGTAGCATTATGTTTATTCCTCAATAAATAAGGAATCATCAGAACAATTTAATGGAGGAACCTACTTCCCAACAAGTAGTAACACTTTAGCACCCAACAACTCTTTGCAGATCCATTTATGCACTATCATAGCATAAGAGCTTTTACCTCAGAAAACACCATTTCATCCAAGAGTTGAACCCTGTGCTTTGATACCATTTGCTGTTAAATTTCGTTTGTAACCAATTTTTTTTGTTTCTCTTTTTTTCTCCACATCAGCTTTGTACGCTATAGGATAGCAACTATTTCATTTATTTCATTTATTACATTGAAAACTTTAATAGTGAGCCAATTAATCAACAATATTACAATGTCGTGACAGATTTTTAGTCTTTGTGCTTACGATCAATACTCTGACCAAATGGGGGAAAGGGTTATTCCTCAATCTAATCTGTTAAATCACACTCACTACGCATTTACAACTGTTATACATATACACGTTATTACTTTACCCTGGCTCTAGGGTTATATTGATAAAATTTTCACATTCTTATATTATAAGAGGTCTTGCAGACTACATTATTGATAGCCTTTATTGCTTTTGGTGTTTTATGTGTTTTTGTCTAACTCTATCTGTGTTTATTTATATGTATATCCTATTGTTAAACAACTAATTATGTTAGGTATCTCACAACCATGGGGAGTTGCCATTAGTTGTCACATTAACTGCCACAGAAGTGCAGGTGTTTCCATCACCCATTACTTTTCCACAGCATCCCAACTGGTATTATCCAATAAAATTGTATGATAAAATACAATATGTTTGGCCTCGGTATAACAAATCTTTCTTTCGCCACATGACTATTTTTCACACATCACATGGTTTATACATCACCCTCCTTGCTTAGTGGACAAATTTTAATAACTGCTGAAATATAATGTTTATTTTTTCAATACAAAACAAAACATAAACTCAACATCATTTTTCCCGGTTATTCGACTATTTTTATTTTTTCTTTCACTCATGCTCTAGAGGATCTCAAATGGCTACTCAGGGCAAAAAAATGTTGTTTATAGATATTTTTTTTTCCATCACATACCATCTAACACTCACATTTGGGGTCTCAATTACAATGGAGTTGTTGTTATGGTGGCCCTCTTACGCTGTCTTAACACAAAAGATATCTTTGAAATAAATACATACTATTGTGAAATGTGATGCATAAAGATATATAAAGGAAATATTATACATATTCTCTTTCTCATAAAGACCAAAATGAAAGCAGAACCAAAGTAAAGGTCACAAGCATATAACAAGATAGTACCAACAACGTTGCCACGTGGAAGGATGTTATACCATAAGCATGAAGAAGGGAGGCCCTGACTTTTAACCACACAATAATAATAAGCGCGACATTATAGCCTTCGTGACAGATTTCGTTTCATTATGTGTTCAACGGAGCAATGTTAGCGCATCAATGCGCTATGGTGACCCTCAAGATGTATAGGGCAAGCATCAAAGGTGAATATATGTAAACTGCACACAATTAGTACTAAGATAACCCAGGAACACACCACTAGTTTCCTAATAGCCAATAACAATGCCACGGTTTTGCTTGCACGCCTGCGACGCTCGTCACGCATACCTAAACCCTATTTTTTGTAAAAACAGGCTTGTTTAACCCCACCAAAACTCTTATTGCAGCAATTACTGCTTTATGAACTTACCAATCACAAAGCACGAGAGAATCAGCGTCACTTTCCGCATCATGTCGCTCATTTTTTGGGTTTTTCAGACCGCTACGGATGGTAGCTATTTTTTAATTTCGCAGGTTTTTCACCATTCATTCAATGGTCATCGTAGAGTCAGTTCAGAACAAATCAAACCTTCGTTTGCAGGAAGAACACCCTGATCGCTAATTCCTTCATCGATTGCTGCAATATGATGCCTATGTTGTCCTTGATGGCAACCCACTGGACGCGGAAGATGACAAACTCATTTGTTGAAGTTGTCCTGATGAATATGTCTTGATGAACTTGTTAAATGATGTACTTGATGTATATGTACAATGAGCAGGTAATGATGGAAGGAATGACAAGATAAAAGCACACGTAAGTAAAAACAGAACCTATGCGCACTTGTCTAGACAAAGTAGCGTATGCACACGGGAAATAACGTGCTGTTCGCGTATGAAAAAGCGCTAAATATGTAAAACTGAAGGGTAACCACCAGTGCGTGCTGACTCATTGTATGAGTAATGATTCGTCTATGTGACCTCGCTCAGTGAATGGCTCATCTAACGTAATGGTTTTTGCTCATGGTACGATAAAGGGTGCAAACTTAAAGAAGGAGAAGAAATTCATCAGGCAAGAAGGTGTGCAAGTTGTTCCAGCTGAGCAATACTTCTCCCAAGCATATCCATTTAGCAATATAAAGTGAATGAACATTTGGAATGTATGATGCACCAATGAAGAAATGATGAAGAAGGAATTCAGATCCTGAATGTATTGGTATCCTGCGAGATCTGTTTATAAATGACGAGATCCTAGGGGAGGAAGCAATATCCGTTCGTAAGTAAAGGGCAAAATTGAAAGTGATGTATTCGTTCACAAACTGCAATGACCCAAATGTCCGAAGAACTATACGCCAGTTCGCCGCAGTAAGCACCACATACGCGGTTTGCTAAAGAGAAAGCGTGATGTGAAGCAAAATTATGTTCGTAATTGCACGCAAGAATGCGCGATTTTATGGTTCAAGGCGCGTATACACGCGGTATCAATGAAAGGAAAGCGCGTATGCAAAAATTCAGGGGTTTTTCAAGCTGCAGGCGAGGATGTTCATCTGTTCGTTGTTTATCGCTATCCGTACGTACTGCCTGATGTTTTATCGAGCTTAAATGTGGGAGGTCCGCAGGAAAATATGATGAAACATACCGTAAGTTGTGTTTCATTAAGCTGCTAATCCAAAGGTAGCACCATTAAAACGTGGTCCGATGGTGTCGAGGTTGTAGCTTTCGCCGTGGGTTGAGCTCTTCTGTGAGGCTGCAACGAGACTGGGGGTCGTAGCCTTCTAGAGAGGTTAGCAATGAGAGCAAAGGGTCGAGCCCTTCAGGAGAGGCCGAAACGAGCGTGTGTGTGCTTACGTAGGCAGGGAGGCCGGCGCGCACATTGTTGTAAGATGTTTACACGAAACATTGAAGGTTTATGTTAAACCGCGCGTGGCTCACCGGCGCCCACCCAAAATCTCGGTGTTCATGCATGTGCTATGTGATGGTTTATTCGTTCTTACTACACACAAGCCATCGCTATTGAACATTCAATGAATGAATAATAGACCATATACATAATTACTACATACCTTAGATTCTGTATACGGCGAGCGACAATGATATCCGGCGTGTATACGCAGCTCTGTTCAAAGAAAGTAGCAGGTTTAGAGACAGAAAGCAAAGTTTGGATAAAGCCCCAAATACCTACCTCATTCCCCCTCTCGCATTTTCTCACCAATTGGTATCGAGCAAGTCCTTCCGCGTGTTTTCATCGTCAAGGAGATCTCATTACATGAAGGACAAAAGAAGAAGGTTACTAAAAAGGAGATATCCTTAAATATGCTATAAATGAAGAAGAAACAGTGTATTGATTAATGTCTTTGATTTCACTTTCCTGCATGGCCATGAAGATAGTGTAGTGCTAATGTCTGGATTCAGACAGTTTACCAAGCAAATGAAGTTCATCAGCATCAATTAATAAAAGCCAAGCTTTGGCAAAGGAATGAAATAGTCAGATAGAACAATAAATGCAGACAGACAAGTATCAAGCAGCTTATGCATCCAACCTAATTAAAAGACTAGAAGCAGGAAATCAACGATTCAAATGCAGACATTTAAAATCAAAACAAGAAGAATGCAAGACTTGAAGTAAATTGCCTCCTCAAAAGAAGACCAGAAGATTCAAACAGAAAAGAATGAGGCGGTATCTGAATCTGAAATCATCTCTTCAAAGAAGATCCCAAACATAAAATAAGAAGAATGGAATAATCCCAGTATACAAATCACTTCAAAGCATTTCCACATCAAACAAGAAGAATGAAGATCTCATTATCAATGAAAAGGAAGTCTTGAAGCCAAACTCATCTTCGAAAGAAGATCTAGAAAGTCAAACAAGAAGAATGGTAAAAAGATCTACTACAAACATTTAAAGAACAAGATAATGGTTTAAAGAAGAAATTTTAAATTCTGAATGATCAAGTAGAAGAAGGAAGAAGGATTGGAAGAAAGTATGAATAGCTGAATGCTGTTTTGGGAGGTTGAGGAAACATTTTGTTGCAATTAGAAGAAAAGATAAATTCAAGGTTTCAAGATATAGCCAAGACTCTGTCAATATCTACAATCAAAGGTCTCCTTCAGTGAAATTGGTTTAAGCTATGAACTGTTAAAGGAGAACTTAACAAGAGGAAGCAAAGATTCAAAGGATGACAAAGCAAAATCATGCTTAAAAAGAAACAAAAGGTCAACCGACAATGATGAAGTCTCAAAGGAAATCATTCAATACTGTTGAATGCTTTAAATGTCATAATTATAGTACAAAGAATTATGCTGCAATGTTTCTTGTGCATGCCCATTCCTACATAGCAGTACTCGTTTCTTCAAAGGATATTGTTTTTCTGCGTAACAAGTATGGTTAAAGTAGCTATTACAATAGAAGAAATAACGGTAGAACACACTATGATCCTTATGCTTACTTTCCATTACATAAGACGTTATGCCCGTAGTTGTTAAGGGACACAGAAAAAGAATGCAGATTAATGTATCCGAGAAATTACAATTTTTCGCACACAATTAGAAATGTTAAGAAAAGTCGAACAGGAAGGAGACCTGTCAAAAATCGGGGAGGGAATATTAATTTTACCCGTATTCTATCGCTCAAGCTACTTTATGATTATTAGAGATGATGCGGGAGACAATATTATGTGAGTTTAGGCCTATCGTCAGTAGAGCGGCGATGTTGATTCTCGCGGTTGATTTGGAAAACCGTTATGACACAACATGAAAGAATCGACATGAAGAACATGCGCATGAAGCAGCACCCAGGGGAGTGATGAATGCATTTCTATACTTTGCCCACATCAAAGGGTTCTCGCGAACAGTTTCGCGATAAGCCATCGCTTTACTTTGCTGGAGATGCAATGCGTATACTGATGATAAGAGAACTACATGGAAGTCAGCAGAGCGTACACAGTCCAGGGTATATCCGTTCTATCAATTAATGATTGTAGTATTATTATGCGAAATTCAGCCGCTATTTCTTGCTCTAAATGATAATGACATGATAAGGCGGTTTTTTGCGATGAAGCTATGGATGAGCCTTACTGCTTTTTACGAAGAGTAATCGCCTGACGAAACGGAAGTTCAATGATTCGCAGACAATAGCTGCATCATGCGAAGAATGTTACCGGCGACCTGCTGCCGCAAGTGTTCAAGCGCCGCTTAAGAGGAGCTTTGGTCATATGAAAAGATGTCGATGCATGTTCAGTGGGGATCATCAGCTTTCAGTCGAGTATAATGCACATTGTCAAGATGCAGGATGATTCGATATACATCTTTCTTTTCGAGGTCTTCCTTCGGTATTACTAATAAAGTAAAAAATCATATTTGTAATTTGATAAAAAGTTTTACGCGATAACTCATGTAAAAATTGTAATATTAAATCCTAAGTAAGTGCTTGTTTGTACCTGTAAACTCATCAAGCTGGTAGTTGAGTTGAGATGTAAAATCCCACTCTTGGCTGGGTATTTGAGTCTCACATGAACCACTGATGTATTTCCGATGTAAGTATGAGTCATTGGTGATAGGAAGGTTGCAGAGTCATGCTCAATGGAAAATATGTTTGTAGGTTCAGCATGAACCCAAAATATGAAATTCCCACGGCACATCGTATCCTACATTGCTTCCTTCTACATGAGGAGAAAACCCTAGGTTAAAACATCTCATTTTCTGTCACTTTTATGACAAAGGGGAGATGACACAAAGCCTTGAATAAAGACATGAATGGTACCAAGAGTGACATGGCATGGCCAGTATTCTTAATGTATCTATCTCACATGGTGATCAAATTATCGTGCTGCTACTGTCCAAAGTGGTATTTGTTGGTACATATGATGCTTATGTTGTCCTCAGGAAACCCACTTATGAAGACAAGTAACCCATTTGACAAGTTTTCTGATGGAATATGTCTGTTGGAACTGTTTACTGATGTAAATCTGATGTACATACAATGAGTGCATGTATGAACATAGTATGCGAATATGATAAAAAGAGTATAATCAAGGCATACGGATTTGTTCAGACAAAGTAGCATATGCACGCGGGAACAGTAACATGTCGCGTATGAAACACCTCTAAATACAAACTGCGGTAACCACCATATATCAATTCTTACTGGTATTGAGCAATTATTCGTCTATGTGACCTCATTCGTAAATACCATCGCAAAGCAATGTGGTTTTTGCTCATGGTATTTGTTATAAAGGGTAAACCCACATATAAGGAAAGAAGAAATTCATCATGGGTGTGCAAGTTGTTCCAGTTGAGTGAATACTTCTCAAGCATATCCTAATGGAAAGGTTACGAAGAATGAAAGATCTGAAATAATGCACCAATGAAGAAACATTAAAGAAGGAATCTTTATCCTGAAACTGTATTTGTATCCCTATATCCACATAAAATCACTAGATTCCAGATGAGCGAACATCCCATTCAAGTAAAGGCAAAATATGAGTATGCATTCTGTTTCAAAGAAGAATTGGTAAAATGTGACCTGAAATGTCCTAAGAATTGAGACGTTGCTCTCACGCAGAAAGCTGCTGCATGGTTACACCAAGCTGTCGAAGAGAAAGCGCGTATGTGGGAAGCAGACCAGCTCTGATCATAACAGAAGAACACGCCGGGTTTATGTTTGAACATACATGCGCCAGACTAAGAAAGGAAAGCTGGCAACCAGGCCTGCCCGGTTTGGTAAAGAGATGTCCCATCTGCTTCGTTAGTTTGTCGCTATTCATCAATGCACTGCTTGATGTTCATTGAGCTGAATGTGTGGAGTGGATCCAAATTCGAAAATATGATGAACGGTACCGCAAGTTGCACCATTGCCTGACCTAGTATGAAAAATTGATGAAACGTGTGTCCATGGTGGTGTCGAGGTTATAGCCCACCAGAGTTGTGCAGAGCCCCTTCCGTGAGGTCATAAAATGACATGAAAGTTGTAGCCCCTTCCACAGAGGTTGGGGCACCGAGAGCAGGTCGAGCTCCTTCCAGGAGAGATTGGGCCCTGAGTACAGTGGTACTGCAGACAGTAGGGAGTGTCATGAAAAATGTTAGACATTGTTGTAAGATGTTTCTTTCCATAATAAAATATTGAAGGCTTGGCACCGCAATGTGGTTTTCTTCCCACTAAGTTTCCTGTCTCCAAATCCCTGGTGTTCATGTGTGATGCTTATAAAGTATTATTATTCTATTTCATCGCACAGCCATCGTTTTTATTGAACATCTAATGAATGAATGATGAAATGATATAAAGTGAAGAATTAATGGCACAATTAGATCCTTACATGAGTTTTACAAGGATACTGACAGTATACGCTAGTGCTTGGTTCACAGCAGCGTATAGTCTAGAGAGTGAAAAAGCAAAAGTTTTATAAAGTCCCAAATACCCATTCATCTCCTTCTCACATTTTTCCCCAATGACCGATACAAGTTCATTCACACCCACAGCATTCTCTGAAGTGTCTCTCATGTCGGTGCTCCCACCATGGAAAGTCATGAAAAGCCAAGACCCTGCTCGCAGTCGTTCGGGTTCTTGCCCAGGTCACCAAATTGCCCCACCTTCTCCCCACCACCGATTTTCACATAGGTACCGCTTATACACACCACATAACCATGACGTATTCCTTTCGTTCAAGGAAACAAGGTTTTCTTCCAAATATCCCTTGAGCTCATTAATAGAACGATTTCATGTTTTCCGCACAACTTAATATGCCTAGCCCACAAAGTTATCCTTGTCAACAAAGTTAGTTTTCCAAATTACCCCTGGAAACAATAGAGTGAGTTCTTATCCTCTATTTCGTACCCCACCCCACATCCAACTTGCCTTTAGACATGGTGCCCTCACCTATCTGCTGCATGGCCTCCATTCGGTTCTCTGCCCTCATTTTAAAAGGTTACGAGGTCTTAGGGAGAAGAGAGGGTGTCAAAAGAGTGGTATAGCTTCCTTTTACACCATGTCTCACCATGCTGTCTCGTACATCTCACCTTTTCTGGGCTTTTGCTTATTCAAGATCAGCTTTCAATAATTACCCTCTTTAAAGCTTTCCGTTTTTTCTGCTGTCTTCACCCGTTTCTGCGAGCACACAGACAAATCTTCAAGTTTCCGTCTTTAAAACCCCAAGAACAAACATGTCAAGAACTATTTTTGAGTGGAATGACCGAAGACGCTGAACTTCAAAGGGAGTGGGTTGCCTCAAAGGCTTCGAATGAGTTCGCCATCATTGCTCACACCCATACCACAATCCCCTATTTACATTTTATAAAACAGACTGTTACCACAAGCAAAGGGTGTTACCATGGGACTCAGTATTTTTTATTAAGTCATTAATCGAGATCGCAGTTCAGGGTGCCTACGTGCTCCCCTCATCGCCCACGTGTTTCGCTGGCGTGTGCTTTTCACCTCGAACACATTCGACAAAACCATGAAGGCCATCGCCCCATCATCCCCATCAGTTAGAAGTGCTATATCTCGTTTCCTACCACCATCTACTTCTTTACCGTGTAACCGCATACATCTTCTCCGATGCTGGAGATGTCGCTCTGTGGAATGGATTTAGTGTTAGGGTGTCTCGTCTCGCCTACCAAAAAAGGAATTATATCAAACAGGGTACAGATTAGTCCATCGCATATGCATGAGGATCGTGTTTTCACTTAATGGAGACAATCCCGATAATATGTCTTCAAGCCTACAGTGCTGGGAGGCCGAATTTAGTAAAGCATGAAGGGTGACACCGTTCACAGCATGGTGAACGAAAAGGAAAATCGATGAGGCAAAATTTTTTAGAAGAATGATAACCGGATATGCGAGATCTTCATCCCTCAAAAAGTAAAAAGGACACATGCGGGAGATCGTTCTGGACAATGGTTCTTTGGAAGTATTTAACTGACATTTGTTTCGTACAATAACAAGGTGGGTTTTTGTGGTACCATATGGTGTGTCATTCTCTTTAAATCTCCTCCTGGGAGGTTTTGAAAGTTACTTCTTGTGAAGAGTTGCAAAGCATAGAGAAGAAACTGTGGCTAAAAATGAACATTCGATGAGGAAAAATTTCGAGGAGAACTACGGTTTCATGTATAAGTATCATATTCCCACCACCAGCAGAGCTTCTGGATATGACAAAGAAATACTAATAATCGATATCATGGAGGTAGCATAGAGCCACTGCTAATGAAATTAGCCACAAGTACTGGAGGTAGCTCTCAATTTATCATTCCTTTAACCGATAAACCGGGCTCAATATCAAATGTATCATATATATAATTTTAAAATATGAAGCTTCACAGACTCACAGAGAAAGCCACAGAAGACAGGGAAATGAGGTAAACAATTGCCAAAAAAAAGAAAAGGACAAATGTCAGAAGCCTATTGACATTCAACATCTTAAAAGAGCAATTATGAAAACAAAGCGAACAAGAAATAATCCCAGACAAAAATAAATTCATCGAGATTTAGAGGTTCAAAACTCGTAAATAAAGGAGGAGACTGAAAAATTTCTGGGGACACATAAAAGAAACTGCAAGGACTAGCCTAGGAAAAGGAAAATCAGTCTCATTATACCCTGCCTATGAAAGAGAAGAGAATGCAAAACAATGAATAGCCTACTACTTTCAGATGAAGAGATTAATTACTGCAAGCTGAAGTGGGACACCATGCTCACGTAGCCTCAACTCCGACACAATGAATGCTACCTCGACGTAGTTAACCATGGCCCCCACCCACAAGTCAAAAAAGCAGGTCATGCTTTCTGGAACCCCAAATGGAGAAAGAATTCAAGAGTTTATGTCAGGGAACAAAAGTGATGTGTTAATAGCTACCCCTGCAATGAGTGTGGACGAAGCAAAGATGTGGGAGTAAGCAAGGCTTACAAGAGGGTGTTATTTTCAAATATCCTAATAACCTGATGAAAGGAAATAACCTTCCCTGATGTCAGTATCTTGATTAATTTATACCGCAGGATGGAGGTGCTGTTGGATTTAATATGTTTATGAATGAAAAATAAAATTCATATCCTGAATAAAAAAGAGAAATTAGAGAAGGACAAAAAAGCCAAGGAAGTTGCAGAAATGGTTAAGAGATATATCACTCTATTCAAACGGTTTATACCTCCAAGAGTTAGCCATGCAAGGGATTGAATACTGCTTGTGAGTGATGGAAATCGATGATGATTATTAGAGAATTTTTATGTCTAAAGCCATTTCTCATGAAAATATGTATATCCAAATGTGACAGAACCACAGATTCAAGATGATGATGTAAAACCAGGGTGAATATTCTACAACCATTTTTGGAGTTAAAAATACATATATTAAAAACATTAAAATATTAAAAATAATTTTTCAATTTTTTTTTCATCTTGTCTCCCTAGCGTGAGTCACCCTGTCAGAGTATTTGTTGGATGCAAAATTTTGTTTCCTCATCCACGTAGCAGGCCCATGTTGCACATTTTCGATGAACCCTTTCACATGAAAATTAGAAATTACATGAAAACGTGATTGCAACCATGTCATGTATTTTTATTTATAATAGGTCATCAAAGTATGAATATGGGTATTCATCGTATATAGAATCAAATTATGCATTCAATGAGTACCGCTGAACTTAATATAAAATTCAGGAGATAAGCCACATTTATTGAAAACAGTTTTTCTCTTTTCCTCTAAAATTTTAACATTTTAACATAATATTGTATTATTATTTCCACTATGGTTTATACTTTTGTAGTGCCTTGAATATTTTAGACCTCAAATTCCCCAGAGAGGATGAAGGACGTGGAACTTACTGAGTGGTTCAGAGTTGGGCCCACCAAGGAGGAAGCTGAATAACAGTGGGATGAGCTTATGAAAGTGCCTTCCATCATGTTGACTTCGCCGCTCCATGTCAAGTCTAAGTCCAATACAAAAGAGAAGTCGGCGCTGTTATGAATCGTGAAAATCTTCTCAGAAAACCATCGTCGAAACAGACTATAATGTCATTTATAAAGAAACTTCTTCAAATCGTACAACATGATGGCACAAGTGTGATTATTTGGAATTGATAGACATGTATACCTAGTGAGATTCTTTACAATGGCATACCATGAGCAAATTTTATGGTAGAAACGGCATTTCAATGTGACAAATCGGCGCCCACATTATCCTTCCACTCACCACCCTAAGTGAAAACAAAGCTTGTCTCGTTACTATCGTTGCTTCCAAACCGCCAAGAACTCACACACCTTGCTCTTCTAAAAGTGATGATCATGTTCTCGCTCCTAGTGGCATTTTTACTTTTATTTTCTTACTTTTTAGAATATTCGTGAAATTTTCATTTCACCCTATGCATTTTTATTTTTTGTGCAAGTTGTTTTACTTTCAACTAGCGCTCATGCTAATACTATAGAGATGATGAGAGTGTTCTTCTCATCATCGGTTATTATGACATAGCTGGTGTAATGTATAAGATATTCCATGGAACAAATGCTCATTCAAAAATATCTTCTGCTAACGATAGACTGCAGAAATATAAAAGGGGAGAAATCGAGTCTAAAATAGGTCTCCGATTTTTTAGAATAGAGACTGTTATTGGTTCATTCATTTTTGTAAAATTTTGAGTGATTTCCGTGTTTTATGTTGAAGAATCCTTACGGGATACTATAATGAAATGATTTTTTGTCAGAGATGGATTCTGTTGAGATTAGTCACGCTTTGTATTCCTTGTTATAATAAACGTTTGGCACTTCTACACTTTTTCTATATTATGAAAGCTTCTCGAATGCTAGTGCTTGATTAACTAGGATGAATTTTCTATCGTGTTTCGTATACTGCTTTTTGTCCATTGTGCTTTAAATATGGGTTTTAGCTATGATATTATGTTCACATGTTTCACTTCACTTACTCATCTTTCTTCCTATGTTAATCATGATGGATTCATATGTGATATTAAGCCTTATCTATGGCTAGTATTTTCTCCATTTACCCGCCATTGTTACTACTTCCTGCCACACTTTTATATCTCAGCAATGTGTTTCATAAATCGTCTTCTTCCTGGTAATGAAATTTAGACTCATCTTCAATAGGTATTCAAAGTAAGACCTTGCTATTTTTTACACGTATTGCTTTGTATATCTTTGCCTTGAGGTCTGATTCCAATTCATGAAGTTTTTTTATTATGAACAAGAAGATTTATGCTACCAACCATGGAAAGCCTTCTGAATCTTTCTGGCTTTTAAGATGACCTAGGTTCGGTCTCACAACTTGCAGTGTTTCAGAGTTGCCTATTATTTGGTGCCATTATCAGAAAACTAATTTGAATATTATCCCGAACACAAAATCATATCCACCCTTCTGCCGTGTGAGCCTAAGTGGTTGAGAGCTCTGGGATATCCCTCACCGCGACCTGTCATCTCAAAAATTTTCAACTATTTTCGCCTGCTTATTAGAAGCTCCACCCAAGATCGTATACTTTCGCTCGAACACCCTCTCGTATCTCGATCCGCAGAAAATTGTTTAAGAGGATTTGAACAGCAAGCAGTCTGATGAACGATTTACTCAAATCTTCCTTTGAAGAGTTCTATCTTCTCTCACAGTTTTGGGTTCAAAGTCCCTGCATCTACTACAGAGTGCTTAACACCCAACGATAACCCCATTTCTTGAACAATTGAAAACACTATGCTTAATCTACGTACACATCCAGATTTTTTCTCACACCCCACCCGTGTTTAAGAAATAAAGTAACTACCCTTGCTTCTACTTGTCCTGCCCAATTTGCTGCACGATGCCCAACATAGCTCCATGTCATTCAGCAAAACCCGCCCCTTAGCTCCGCCACCTCTCATGGTAGTCCCCGGTTTCTTGTTAAATAAATATGTCTCTCCTGGGCATTACCACAGATTCTAATGACACACAAGAATACATGAAGTACTTGCCCTGGGCCATCGGGGAAGAGATCACCTTGTGATAAAGAATGAAGATTGATGTGCCTTTTTGCAAGAAAATTTTCACAGAATAAGCATTGGACAAAGTTCTAATACTGTCCAATCAGATGGAGAAGCAAGGGGAAGTGTTTAAAACTCTTTGGAGATAACTCCATCACAACCTGGGAAGAGATGGAGCTTCTTTCACCTGTATAAGCAGAAAAGAGACCATGGTTATTGTCTCATAGAGTTCAATACATCAAAGAAAAGACATAATGAAGATGTTTCGCAGTTTATAAAGAGGTTTAATAAGCTATACACCAACCTTCTGGCCTGATATAAATCCCCCAAGTCACACAAAAGTAGTGTTCATGGGAGCTTTTGATCTCAAATTTACCACTTTGAGGGAGAGGAAACTGCCCACCCAACCAAGCTCAAATCGACACTTTAGAAGTATAAGTCAACTTTATCGTAGAAAGTCGAAAGGCAGATTGGATCATGATTTAGTAGTGTAAGGAAGAAGCCTCTTCATGTCAGAAGAAAGGAAGTATCGTATTGCTGCACTGAGGAAATGAATAAAATTATTAAATTATTTGTTATGAAACGGAACTCGAAGTTACACCATCCTCGAAATGCTTCTGTACTCTGCTTTTTAACAGAGACATAATCACAGTAACAAGAAACTTACCTGACAAATCCGTAAAGGACAGTAAAAGAGCAACAAGATCACATTCAAAGACTCCTTTTATATTTAGAGGGAAAAATGGGAGGCCCTATTGAAGATGTTCTAGAGGATGAGATCACAATGGTTTGCTTATTCGACAGAGAAGAGGTAGGTTTTCCTCAAAAGAAGAAGAAGAAGAGAGGGGGCAAGTAAACCTCGACCGAAGAACCCGACAGGCTATCATCGGAAAACAGATTTTATGCAAGCTCAATTTCATAAAAAGTATGGTGTCTAGTCTTCTTATGAAGTTGACTCGTATTTCCAATATCAAGAGGAAGAATCACTTTTCTGAAGAATCCGTTCCTCCAAAAACTGATAACAAAGGCAAGAAACTGTCAGTGTCCTATTGTACAGAAATATTTTCGTGTGTCACTTAATTCCAAGTTCATACCGACCCCTTCACTTCATGCTAAAGGTATGTCTAATATCAAAAGGCTCTATCTTTTATTAAGGAACTAAAAGATACCTCTCAGAGAAAAAAGGCATTGTCAATTCCAAAGAACGTTCAGAAAAGGTCAAAAATCCCCAAAGCCTTGATTGAATCCTCCTAAACAGCTCTATAAATCCCAAGTCTCCCGGGGCTCATGCTCCTCATGGAGTAACTTCACCCTCAGCATCCTTAACCTTCAAGAAGAAGACCATGGTAGCTACCTCATATAGAAGAATTGGACTCTGCTTACCTCCACCTTTTTTATGTTTCTTTGTCATCCATAATTTTTTTGTTACATAACCCAGATAAGTTGGATTCGGGAGCCTCATATAACTATTACCACTTCTATTCATGGTCACTTAGGTTTGTATCACCCGTCCTCACAAGGATCTTCATCACTTGACCTCAAACCAAGTTAAACAAGCTAGGATGATTAAAGACCGGTGGTGAATTTGGGTTAGATCCCCACCAAGAGTATCATGATAGTGTTATTTATATCTCACCTATTTCGGAATGCTCCTATCCAGATCATAAAAATAATATTGGAGGGCTGATTAAGTCGATTCGACTTATGCAACCATTCCGTTGTTTGGAGGACAAGAAAGAAGGTTGTATAGGGAATCAAGATTTGTAAAGATGGTAACCAAAGTCGATGGCCTCAGAACTACCATGTATAGCAAGGAATGGGAGTTCTCTATGTTTGATTCTTGAAGAAGATCGAGTTTTTTAAAGAACCATCATTCAATCTATCAAACCTCAACGTTCCTTAGATGATGATGAGAAGGGAATGTGGACTCGAGCACTTCGATGGAGCTAGCTCCAAAGAAGGAAATGGAGCAAAGGGTTCTCTTGATTTCCTCAAAGGACAATTAATACCTTTCTTCAAATTGGGAGTATGAGGTCACTAATAATGTGGCAGCAGCATGAAGCTTTACTTCCGGGTTCTCAAGTAAACCGCCAACAATATGAAAATTCAAAGCCTTAAAGTTTTTGGAGATTCAGAGCTAGTGGTAAGACAAATAAGGGAACTGTGTTGTCAAGCTAAAAAATCCTCAAATCAGAGCACATAAAAAATGTAGCAAGGACCCAGGGAGAATTTTTTTCTGCATTCAACATACATTTTATGCTTCCAGGGATGAGAATGGGGATGGCAACGACTGGTCATGGGTGTTAAAGTACCCCCACCCACCTCGAATCCACACTTCTAAGATATGAAGTGGAGGCATTATCGTCCTTCCATTCTGCATAATGTCAAACATTGGCAACTATTTGAGGATGAGGAACAAAGATGAAAATTTTCATGGAGACTGCTAGAAATCACTAACTTGTTTATTGATATCGGGGAGGAGAAGGAACCGAAGAAAACCCAAAATAAGTGGCAAGAGACGTCATAGTCATGAAAGTGTTGTAGTTGAAAGGAAACATGATCCTTGAGGGTTGGCAGTGTACCCTGGGAGAGTTGTTTGATAAGAATTATGTTTCACTTAGCCCCAACAAACTAAATACTAGAAACATAGGTGTGGAAGACATTAACAGACAGAAGAAGAACCTAAGATAAGAAATCTATCAAAGTGAGTACCCTAAGAACACCAAGAAATTAATACGTGTAACCTGTTTTCACTCATAAAGATTTTTTTGCTTGGTTTACCAAGACCTCAAAACTTTTGACATAAGCATTATTCACATAAGGTTCCACCGAGGGATGAAGCTAAACCTTCATAAGAAGAAATTCAAGGCAAGATGAATCCTCTGTTGGTTTTCGCTATAGAGAAGGAAATCAAACAAGTGCTAAAGGATAAGATTATTGTACCTCTCGAGGCATTGAGAATGGTGAAAACTAAAAGCAATCAGTGAAGAATGGAAGAAACTGTGTTGTGTGTAGACTTCTAACTTGATCAAGCATTTCTTAAAAGATAATTATCCTCTCCCTAAAATGGACCACACATCGCAAAACGTAGGCTCTCTCAATGTCTATGATGGATGGATTTCGTGTATATAATCATGGCATTCTTCCCGTAAGATCAAGAAAACAAGGTTTAATGCTACACCATGGGTACCTTCGTGTACGCGAGTATACCTTTCAAGGATAAATGTTGGGGCCACTTTTCGCAGAGCCATGGACATCGTCATGGGAGATAAAGATAAGTTTGTAGTGGCAGACGAGCATGATATCATGTGCCTTCTCAAAGGATGATGCGAAACATGTGAAATATTTACCATTTAACTTTAAAAAATGTCATAGCATGGTCTCTGTCTTAAATCCCCCATAAATCTATGTTTTTTAGTATGAAATTATCACATATCGTTACTGTGCTGCAGAGCAAAGATTGACCCTAAAGAGTGAAGTGATAAATGGTATATCTCACCCTGAATAAGAAACAAGTTCAGATTTTTCTCAGCACACAAATTCTCAAGAAGGTTCATCTCAAACTATGTAGAAATATTTCGACACATCAACGACATGCTTAGAAAAAACACAGGAAGTGGTTTAACTGAATCAAGAGGAACATCTAACAGATTAAAAGTGCTTTTATAAGTTCTAATATTAGCAGACCATATTATTAATAACCATTCACATCTTCTCTACTGCTTCACCACATATTGTCACCGGCAGTTAGTTTTTTCAAAAATGAGAAGTGACATGAATGTACCTATTGCTTTTTAGCCAGCATTGTAGATGCTTTCAGCTAAAGTAACATTCAGAAAAACAAAGATACACTTACAAATCCTTTATGTTACCTCTTATTGCATGTCCTATAGTCAATTATCACCGCTGTACCCACAATTACACAAAGAAGAGATATTCTAATCAGGGATAGCGAGAGAAAAGGGCAAATGGATTGCTAATATCCAAGAATATGAATTGGACATCCGCCCCATGAAGCTCATCAAGGGATAGGTCTAGCCAAGATTTTGTTCCATCTAACTGTCAGTTCAGGAATACACCGATTCAAGGGAGTTGAGAGTTATCTGAGACACAGAGGAACAACCCAAGATAGAAATGATCGTGAAAAAGACCACAGAACATTCAATTCCCAAGCCTCTTGCCATAAAGATATTATGAATATCTTTTAACTCAGATGCCCATCACTTCACAAGGCCAACATTTCCAATAGCTGAGGCTAAAGTCACAGAACATATCATTACAAACATATATATTGAAATATCCTTCGTAATCTTTGATCTCAGGCTTGGTTGTAAACGGAATATGGAGGAAATTATGGTTTAATTCCATGAATAGTATTTGTGGAGGGCATTACACTGAGGTCTACATAAAATTTTATGGTGGATATTTCAACATAAGACTATATTGGCTCAAATTGTTTATGGATGTGCATGCGCGAGTTAGGGCCTTCCTTGGTGAGAATGTCGAGGTTCAACAAAAAAAAAAATCTCCCTCCTTATGATCCCAATACACAGAATAGCCTTTTCAGCAATGTAGGATTTACTCGTGAAATCTAATCAATCCAAAGGGTCAACATAAGTGGATACTAACCGCTATTGACTACTTTACCAAGTGGCAGAGACTCATACCAACAAGTGAAATGCAGTAAATCGATATACTGCGTACTGCCTTAGAGAGAATATTATATTCAAAGCTTACCGCCGTCATATCAGAAAATAATGCACAAGTTTTAAGTTCGTGGAAATTTACCACCTTTCGTCAACATATCACCCCCGGGCATTTTATGTTTTCATCACTATCTCGTGAAAACTGACACAAGTTTTCCCAAACAAAACACGTAAGGGCATTAAAAGAACATTACAAATGAAAGCAAAATCATATTTTTCATGCAAATTTGGTAATCAAGAATGATCACAAATGTAAGTGATCGACAGTAGCCCCGTATGAACTAGTTACAGAAAATAGCTCAATACAACACTCTCATTGCATGTTCCTTTCTGCAGACAATGCGTAAAGAGCCCAACGACCAACTTAGAGAACAAGCAACAACAATGTTTAGATGAGACTCGAGTCAAGTAAAATGATCGTTTAAAGAACACTTGAGAAAATGAAAAAATTGTTCGACCAACATGCCAAAGACAACACCACAAGGGATTAATACTAAGGTATATCGGGAGAGCCACATGTAAACACGGAAAGTCATCTCCCGTGGTTTAAAATTTCTTCAAAATTTTCTTTGTTATAATAACATCACACTGAGAAATCTTAGGTGATGTGACTATGATGCTCGTAAATGGGTAGTTTTTCATGAAGCCCTATTTAAAATTGATCCGTACCCTGGGACCTTTTGGTATTATACCTCCAGACATATATAGTCGTCATTTCTATTTCATATCGATATTTATTTCGCTATTACCATTGCCAAAATCGGAAAGACCTCAGCTATTGCATAGAATAAACATGAGTGAACCGCGACTTTCACGTTCACATTATAATCGCTACTTATCTCAAGCGGATCCAATGTTACATGTATTCCTCCTGCCAATAAAAGCGTTGTCTGCCAATGTGATATCTTTGAAATGAACTAAGGTATGGCCATTGCAATGAGCGGACAAAGACATATAAAGCGAGAAATATGTTATTTTTCTCAACAATATTGCGCCGAAAAGAAAACAAAAGGGTGAACCAGGAGAAAGCCGCAGATGGCATAACAAGATAGTACCAAACAGCCACGCCCACGGAAGGATTCCATGGGTACCATGCGAAGTGCTGCGCAGAAGGGGTGAGTTCCTGGACCTCCTGAATGACATTAATTTATATTTCGCGACACATTTGTTCATTACGTTCAATGGCACGTGCCGCGGACTTCCTGCCTGGCCGGGACTCCCGCCAGACCTCAGGATGAATGGTGTGGTACACCGTAAAAGTGCTGGCGATATGGCAGTTTGTAAACTGGCGCATCAAGATTTATTAACTCACTGCAGCACACCCACTGCTCCCAACAGCCAATAGCCTAATGCCTGCCCCGCTGTCGTCGACGTTCCTTATGATGTCGGCCCTGAAGGTCACCCAACTCTGTTGTGAAAATATGGCTCTTTAACTTCGGCTGAGACTTATTTGGAAAAATATTATTTTATAACCGCCTAATCGTTAAAGGATTAAGCAAGAAGAAATACTTTCAGCCCCCTGCCACTTTCCCTTTTGCAGCTTCCGCACCGGTCACAGGTTACTAGGCCATTTATGGCTCCTTACGCTTCTCAGCTTTACCCATTCCAAATGGTCGTCAAGAACTAATTTGAAGTCAAACTGCAGTTCCCCCAAGCGCGCAATAGGACATCCCCAGACACATCCCCACCGACACACACAGCCCACATCTCACCCGTTAAAGACTTTTAGTGTCTCCCCCGTGTCATGTGCCCCACATGTTATAAAGTCATGTGAAAGGCTGTGACCGGTTCGTATTCATTCTGCCCGCCGATATCACAAATTTCTCACCCACTTTCTTACCACCGAGTCTACAGCCTGTGACGCCTAAGATGACGTGACGATTCTCTGCTCGTGGAAACAAGGTTTTCTGTATCCCCAAGCCTGCCAAGAACGCACTCTATTTTCTCATGGCCACCCGGCACATATCAAGTTCACAGAGTTATCCCTGGTCCCACTCGCTTCCAAATTACCCCGAAACAACAGAGTGAGCTTCATCTCATTTCGAACTCCCCGCCTAACATCCAACATCCCCTGCCTTCTGACATGCTCTCACTGCCATTCGCATGGCCCTGCACTGTCTCTTCGTCTTCATTTCAAAGGCCAGCTAGGCTCCCAGACAAGAGAGGGCGTCGGTGCGAGTGAATGGTTCTCTATGGCTCAGTGTCTCAACTCGCTGTCCCACATCCCCACCTTTCTAGCTTTGGCCATTCCCACTCAGCCATGAATCACCCTTCGTGATTTTTGGCTTTTTGTTCATTGTCTTCATTTGTTTACAAGTCTTGTATACCCACAAGTTTAACAGTTTCTAGCCTTGAAAACTTCAAGAACAAATGGCCACCAAGAATCGCTTTAAGTGAACGTCTCATAAGTCAAAGAACCTAATGGGAGAGGTGTTACTCACGTTTTTTAATGAGTTCATGACTACTGCCCACACCATACTTCTGCGATGTACCCCCCCACCCAGATTTTTCCCTAGTATAAAGACCCACAGAAGCACATGAAAGCAAGGACTCTATTTGTTTGATGATTACACCAAGACCGAGTTCAATAGGGACTGCATGTGCCTCCCCACTGCCTACCATTGTTTTCTACTGCGGCTTTCGCCCCCGAATACATTCGTCAAACCATGAAGGCATGTCACCCACTTCGTCCTACTAAGAAGGGTTATATTCTCAAGCTTCTCACCACCACCATGCCCTTTTACTATAAACTTCCAGACACGCTTTCCACACACAGATGGCACTGCCCACATTTATTTAGTGGTGAAAGTTCAGCCCGCCACCCAAAAGGAATGAACAACAGGAAATAAGACAAGTCCACCGTGACATGCACAGACGAGGCTCGTACGAATGTGGAGTCGACCACACATGGCTCGTTTATAGAGATGGAGGCCAACCCCCGTAGCAGAGAGGGAAGGCACCACCTTGGCAAGAATGAAAGGGAAATTGATGAGGTGGATTTTTTAGAAGAGTTCTGGAGACTGGATAGGGAGGATTCGTCCCTAGTGCTACAAAATCCCATGACAGGAGATCCTCTCACAATCCACCGTGTGAGGAGTTAATCACGACGTGGGGAGCCGACAAGAACAACATGGCCTAGGCAATTACGCACTACATCATCTTCGAACCCTCTAGACATCGCAGTGCTACCTTCAAAAGTGACATACAAAATAAATCAAGGAGAATTGCACCGTGAGGAAAAATTCAAGAGGAACTGTGAGTTTACAGACAAGTATCATACTTCTCAAAGCCTACGAGGTTGGACATATGGAAGAACATCTAACAATCGCTGGCTCGCTTAGCAAGACTAGACCCCACTGGCTAATGAATCCTACCTATGTTGCCTCTGAGTAGCCGTAAAATTTATCATGTTTTCTAATTCAATAAACTGTGCTTTCTACATCACCATTTTAGACATGTTATGTATTTGTGCTGAAGTTTGCACCACGCATATGCTTGCAGAAGATAAACACAAAGAGGTGGTAAATAATTTGAAAAATAAAGGAAAAAAATGCTAGGGGTCAACAACAACCCTTCACCATCTCGAAGATTAATGAGTGAAAAAGGAAGTGACAAGGACAATCCACTTAAAATCATCCTGGGATTTAGAGGTTGAAAACTCGTAATTAAAGAGAGACTGTAAAATTCTCTTTAGGGATCAAATGCAACCAAAGAGGAATTAGCTCAAATTTAAAGAAAAGTTTGCCCTCACATACCCTCTTTTCTTGGGAAAGAGAATAAAATGTCAAATAGTCAAGACATGGTTGCCCTCGTACGCAGATTTACCGATTTGCAAGCTGGGTGGACACCATGTTCGCGTAGCCCTCAACTCTCACATATCACAGATGCTACCTTGACATAGTTAACCAAGGTCCTCTCGTACCCACAAGTTTTAAAAGCAAGCTCACATCGCACACCGCAGAATTATTAATGGCTAGGTGAAACAAAGGATAAAGTAATAGCTACCTACAAACAGTAGGTGGACTACAAAAGAGGGAGAAGCAAACACAAGAGAAGGTTATCAAACATCTAAAATAACTAGGATGAAAGGAACAACTCTCCTTGAGGCTACGCGTCTCATTTGGACCCATATCAAGATGGAGGCAAGGAAGTGTTATGATTTTATTATGTCAAGGAATGAAAAGAAAACCGTATGTCCGATTATGCAAAGAGAAATTGCAGAAGGATGTATGGAAGTCGAAAAGGTATCCATGGCCAAAAGACATATCACCTATCTAAACGGTTATCGTCCAAGAGTTAGTCATGCATGGGATTGAAGATCGTTTACAGAGTGATGAAACCTAAGACAATTGAAGGAGACAATGCGGAATGGCTGAGTGGCTTGATCGAATGCCAAAGTGAGTGGGTGTTTAAAATGAAGAGTGATGAGCTAGCAGCGTTCGACTTCATGTTAGATTCCATTTTTTTCTTCGTTCAACTAATAAGAGAAGTCACAGCACAGGAATCGGCATAAATCTTTCCTTATGAGAAAACCACTCATTCCAAAGATGAGACTATAATTGCTTCGCCTTGTAGCAATTTCCTCTCGATCATGATTGGATGCAATAAGTGGATTATTCAGACTGGATGACATGCGGGGCTCATGAGACTTTGCCACTATGTTTCAACATATGTATTACATATATAATTATACCTCACAGAATATACGGGCCGTCGACCGTTCAGCTTCTCGCCACCCTCAAAGCATAAACTGATTTGTCCACATCATCGTGCTTCAACTCACTAAAATCGCTACACCTTGCTCTTCTAAAAATTGATGATCATGTTTCATTTCAAAGTATTACTTTTATTTTTCTTATTTTTTAGGCTATCGTGGTGAAATTGCTTCACCCTATGCATTTTTTATTTTTTGAAAAGTTATTTACTTTCCGCTGGCGCTCACATACGTCACTACAAGAGATGATGAGAGGCTCTTCTCATCATTTGCTTTTGATTCCTCGACAGACAGTAAATTAAAATATATTCCAAATGAAAATTTCCGATCCTTTAAAATAACTTCGAAGTAACGACAGACCAGTGAACAAAAGAGAGAACCCGTAGCTCAAAAGAGGGTTCCCTATTTAGAAATGCAGACTCGTTATTGGTTCAATTTCTCTTTTGTAAAAGTTGAGTGATTTCGTGTTTTATGTTGAATAATTCGATGGGAGACCATAATGAAATGATTTTTCTGGTGGAGAGATGGATTCCTCGGTGAGACCGTCACCATGTCGATTCTTGTTATATTCTAACATAAACGTTTTGGCACTCTTCGTCACTCTTTCATATGCTTCTAGAATGCGAGCGCTTGATTAACCGGGGATGAATACAGCCTGGGACACTCATGTATTTAGTCCATTGTGCTTTAAATATGGCTCGCAGCTATGATATTATAACCATGTTTCACTTCACTACTCATCTTTTCTTCCTATGTTAATCGTCGATGATCTTTATTACTGCTTCACATGGTTAATATTTTCTCCATTTTCTACCACATTACGACGCTCACACATTTATATCCCAGGCATTGTGTTTTACAATCCGGCCCTTCTCATGGCTCGAAAATTTAGACTCATCTTCAATAATATTCCATAAGACCTCATTATTTGCCATTTGGGTATTGTCGCTTGTATATCTTTGTTTCTGAGGCCTTTATCCCAATTCATGAAGTTTTAAAATTTGTTTATGAACAAGAAGATTTGCTACCTATCATGGAAAGATTTCTTGAGTCGTCTTGGCTTTAGGATGACCTAGCACTCGTCTTTCACAACTGTAGTCACGTTCCCTAGAGCTGAAGGCTGTGAGTCATGAGAAAATGGAGAGATGGTGTATGGTCTCCGTCCCTCTTTCCTCATGTATACATTTCTTTCAAAACGACCCACCATGCTACTGTACTCCACACTTTGGTTGAATACTTGGGTTATTGATCCGTATTCTATCTCTTGTTCACATTCCACCACCCTATTGTAGCTATTATGTTAACATTCTAACTTGTGGGTATCTTTATGGTGCTTCTCTGGTTCCTACTGTGTAAAACTCGGTTTTGTTTTATTTATTTTTTTCTTTAATTTTTAGAAACAATATGTATACATTTCCTCTATTTTTGTTCCTCCTTCAACTTTCGTCCTAATTCAAAATGCAAATTTTTGGGATTTTTTTGCAGTAGGAGTGGTATCGGGTTTGCGGTTTTTTCCATTAATCGAATATTCACCGTACACCAACTCGTGGTAGTGGATATGGTTTTATTCATTCAGTAATTTTAATGCCCTAATTCATTATATCAAACTGAAAAATGTTTAAGTTCCTTTCATTCGTTAATATCATGGGCGTAGGGAAAATTTCCCACAATGTCAACCGGTTCTCAATTCCTCAATTTAACGAAGGTTAGAAATGCATGAGGTTTATTCACATACATCATCTTCTGTATTATCTCGTTCACTAATCCGTGTTATTTCATTTACTTATGTACAAATGTATTTCTGTAGTTTTTATCTAATGCATTATAATTTATATATATATATATATATATATATATATATATATATATATATATGATGTTTCATTCCATCCACAAAGAAAGTCGAGGCTCCTTATAGGTGATGATTTTTACTTTGAATTCATAGTTTTTTAGTAATCTATTTTTTTCTTTTACTTACGCACTAATTTGATTTATCCGTGTTAAAAACAGATACAAGTAGGGAGATTGTTGTATTATCTTCCCTCGCTCATTTACCTAGTCGTCACTAGTGTCACGACTCGACTAATATCCATCTCCCTATTTCAAGACGATGTTGCCTTTCCAAGTTTCAAGTCGGTTCGATTATTCATCTGGGATGGCTTCTATGACACTTTCAAATGGAAGTGTTCTTCAGTTTCATATAAATAAAAATAATCAAGGGATTGGTTATAACATTCATAAAATTGAATATCATAGCATCAATTGTGTACATACTATTTTAGTCATTTAAATGGTTGATATGTTATGATTATTAAATAAATTTCTTCGTATGGGATCTTCAATATTTCCACCTCTTTTTTTCTAGCTATTCCCAATCAACGCTAATTCGTAGTTTAAATTATTTCCATTGTTCGCAATTTTTTCTCGCTTAAACAAGCATAATTTGCATTTTTAATATGTTACACAATATTTTGAGATTTTTTTCCTCCTATACCAACACAGTTCCTAATCCCTAATCCTTAAGATCATTTCATTCCTCAATATTTATAGTAATTCATAGTTTATTAACCCTTGTCATTAGCCAATATACCTTCAAATTGTTATTTCCATACCCTCATGTCAACCATAGTTTTTCGCACATTTAGGTGTAGTTAACCCCACTAACGTTTTCACATCTTGTTGGTTTAATCCCAACATGGAAGTGATTCTAAATCCAATCTTATAGTTCTCTCATTTGTTTTCATGAATTCTCTATTTATTACACTTTTCATCACCATTATTGTGGTTATTCCATCATTGGAATTTGTACGTTAATCTTCAAGGAAAATTTTTTCCAACTTCCTCACTGGAGGAGGTCATCAATTCATCTATGTGTTTCTTTTGGTATATTTTCATTTATTTTTTCCTTGAACCTTATCAACCATTTAAAAATATTACCTTTCAAACATTCAGGTAGTTTAGTTCTCAACCATAAAAGTGTAGCATTTACAATAGTTATGCTTTTTAGAATATAGTAGTATTTTTAATTTGAAGATTCAGACGAATACCACGTTTTAAGAAAATTTTCCATACTTGTTTTATGTTATTAGTAGGCTAATAGTTCTTAATCCATTTTCTACTTAATTTTTGTACACATTACAACAACTTGTATCTTATGCCTCAGACTATGCTCCTTCCTTTTTGGAAAACAATTCAGATAGTTTGTTCATAAAAAAATACTTTGTAAACTCAATCTCTTAAATTAGATTCTTATTTTATTACACCCTAAGAACCTATAGTGGATTCCTATTTCTTTCTAATATCACACTTCATGCAAATTGATTGTATAAAATTACTATTTTTCATTCTCACTTATTACTCCACCTTAGGTTCTCAAATATTGAACACTATGTTCTCATTCTCCTTTTTCTCAATTAATAATGGTTCTAATAGTCAGAATTATTATAGCATCCAACAACATATTCCCCGTTGGCATGTGTGTTATATTTTTCTGTCACCATGTCAGCAAAAAGGATAGGCAAGTAGCCCCCTCTTTGTAGCTGGTGCAGAATGCAAATGTTGTAAGGGTTTCTATTTGGGTCTGTGTTAATTCTGGCCAAAATTTTTGGTCCTTAATTTCCTGGCCAGAAGTCCGTCCATGGTTTTTTTGCATGTTTTTGCACATGTGCTTTCATGGTCGATGGTTTTCGGCTTCGGCATTTTTTGTGATCCGGCCATGTAAACTACCATGGTGTTCTAATCTAGGTATATGGATTGGGCTTATGTATGCTTTCATGTTAGTATATATATGTGTGTTGTAACAATTAAAAGGAACATAACGTAGCAACTGGCTGTCGTCCCGATTGGGACCTGGGAAAATCTTCCGTGTTTATCCGTTTTATGTCGATGCTCGCTATTGTCGTCTTTCTTCACAGGCACTGCAAGATAATTTATGTCTGTGGTTAAACCTACATTTGCATCGCGAGCGTTTTTGCCTGGCGACGCTCACGTCGAGGGTTTTTTCTCAACCGAGGTAGACCCCCGTTCAAAGGAGATCCGAGACCATTGTTGTTGTGAAAGAAGATGGCTACGGCGTAAAGATGGGAGATCGAGAAATTTAATGGCCGCAGTTGAGCGAAGCCCAAGATGGGAGGATCACCGTATAAAGACTGTTGATCGTTAGATCCAGTACTAAACCAACGGCAATGTCGATGGAGACAAAATTGATCGGAAGGTTAAGAGCACAACACGGTTGTGTGTCTCGTATCCGCACACATGTATCCGGGGGAAGCACGGCGAAGACCTTTGTGATGAAGATAGACCTTGTATCAATCTAAGTCTCCGGTGAATGTTAGCTCCGCGAAAGTCAGAGAACTCGAGATGAACGATGACCTCGTACGTACATCCGAATGCTTTCAACATCAGGTGTCGCTGTCGGCTCCGTTGACATAAATTCCGCATGAAGACAAGTACCGCCTTGTTAAAGTCACCGTACCTGTGGGAGCCGCCCTGGTGTTATTGCAACAGGTGGCAGAACTGCCTTAACCTTGCTGATATTGTCTCAACCCGTCGTCGGAGGAAATGAGACGGAGAAATATGGAGGGTCGAATACATGCCTTTATCTGGGGCTTATGGAAGGTCCCGTAACAGAAACAAGAATAAGAGCCGAGGGGAGATTCAAATCGAAAGTTTGTAAAGGTGTGCTTTGAAATGCGAAAGGAAGGGACACTACAAAAGAAGCACCAGTCTTTGCAGCGAGGGGATTTGATGAAGCTCCTTCTGCAGAGGCAAACCACCTCGTATGAAGGTATGGGTATTTGGCTTCTTCTTCAAACACACATGTAGACGAGTCATGGTCGTATCAACCTGTGTGTATCTCACTTCTTACCCCCATAGTGAGTGGTTCTCGTTATATGAGAACATGATGGTGGTGATGTTCCTCTCTAGGGATGATAGGTAGGGCCGTAATCATTTGATGGGAAAGGTCAAGTCGATTGCATGGAAGGATTAGAACAATTCCTCGTGTTCGCATATTCGTACTTCGTCGAAATCTGATTGTAAGGAAGATGTACGATGGTGTAAAAACAAGAACCAGAAAAAGACACTCAAGATGGTTCGGGAGCAATTAGTATTAACAAGTGGAGTTCCTACTGGAACTGATGTCATGTTGCCGCCACGATGGCACACCAAGCCCTGCCACGGTGCCTGGGCTGTGTTCTGGAGCAGTTAACCATGCCATGTACATCAAAGGCTTGGGACATATTGGAGAGAAGGGCTCTCTGACACCTCACAGAAATGGTGTCATATATTGCATGTCCACTGATTTCTACTGTGAACATTGTGTATATGGGGAAGGCACCGCAGTTTTTCCTTCTGTGCTAAGAGGGTTAAACAAGATATTAGAACCTGTACAAGGATGTGTTTGGGCCCATGTCACTCCGTCACCGGGAAAGTCCGTGTACTATGTTTCATCGACAGACACTTATGAATACATGGACATATTTATGAATAAAACTGTATACTGACAAACTCAAAGAATTTAAGGCTCGGTGGAAAACTGCACACAGAAGAAGACAAAGGTTAGAGTGGACAGACATTGGTGGGGAGTTCCAAGAATAAATTCTGAAGATTGCAAGAAGGTGGTATGGCACGACAAGACTACTCCACACACACCATGAAATGGGAGCGTAAAGAATGAACGGAACACCCATGGGAAAGGGGGCAAGAAGCATGCCTGGCACGTAAGTTAGGACAAGAATTTTTGGGCAAAGGGGAAGGAGATCGCATATCCCAAGCAACAGATCACCTTTCACGTTGTTGGATGACAAGACCCCACATGAGGTATGGACTGTGTAAGAGAAACCTTTCTTCACATCTAAGGGTATTTGGATGTGACATGTGTACATGTTCCAAAGGAGAAAAGGACTGTTGGGATAACAACTGGAAGGCATATTTATCACATAAGGATGGTTTAAAGGGTTACAAGCTTTGGAACCCAGAAACAAGGAAGGTTGTGTATGTACTTAGACAAGGTTATTTAGAGACGTGAAAGATGTTGTTAAAAAACATGGAAGTCTCACTAAAGGAACTCGAGAAGACAGAGTCGGAAAGCAAAGGAGGATGAACTTGGATTTTCACAATGTAAGAAGACCAAGACGAAGAGCCACAACCCAACTTTGAGAAGATCAGTTCTATAGCAAGGCAACCGTAAAGGTACAATCTATCTCGCTTCTCGTTCGTGTTTTGCCTTAACTATAATCGATGATGCAACCCGTAATCCTGCTGGGGAGGCAAGAGATTCGCAGGATGGAAATCAGTGAAGGAGGCCATGGTTGACGAAAATGGCATCCTTGGCACAAAATGATGCATGGATTGAAGAGCTTGTCGGCCGGAAGGAAGCTCATTGGGAGAAAATGGGTGTTTGAAGAAGATGAAATGCAGAAGCAAGGTGAGAAACACAAAGCCCTAACAGTAGCGGAAGGTTAGCCTCCCTGTGCCGGGAATTGATTTTTGTGATATTTTTCTCCCCGTTGCCGTTACTTCTATTACTTTATCCGTGCTGTCGTCGTATTTGATTTTGAGATAGAAATGTAGTGATGTGAAGATACCTTTTCTCACTTCGTGATTCAGAAGAGGAGATCTACATGAAGCAACCTGAAGGTTTTACAGGAAGTGGTAAGAAAGAACCTGCATGGCAAAGGAAGAAGTTCTAGATACAAATATTAAAGGATGTGGTATCGAAATTTGATACCTATATAATGGGACTTGGCTTCACTGTACAAGAAGATCAGTTGGTTTTAATTAATTATGATCGTGTTATATATCCTATCTTGTATGTGGTCGATATGTTGTTGATTGGAAATGACAAAGAAATTATCCAAGATTTGAAGACCCAATCGTTCTCCAACGACATGAAGGATTCTGTCATAAACTATACTTGGGCATGGAACTATGAAAGAGAGATCGGGTAAAGAGGAAGCTTTCCGGTTAAACCAAAGGAAGTGCGTTTCCAGGACTATATTGCAATAGAAACCAATATGGTGATAGTAAACCTGAATGTTCCTATTCCTCAGAAATTTGTTCCATTAACAACCCAAGACACAAGAAGAAGAGGAGTATGACACCAGAACCATGCAAGTGTAGTTAAGAAGTTCTATTATGCAATGGTTCGTACTAGACTTATATTTGCACATGGGTGAGTATTGAGCAAGCTAGTCAAACCTGTGGAAGGAGCATCGACAAGAGTGGTTGGTTTTCAGATATTTACGGGTACTAGTGATTATGGTTTAAAGTACTGTGTGAAGACTGTGATTTTGTTAATGAAAGGAAATTCGGTGGTTTTGTTGATGCATCAATGAGATCCTGACCAAAGAAGATCTACAAGTGGGTTATGGGGTTTAGAATGGTTTGGAAGCGTAGTCATTGGATGAGTAAAGATGTACCGTAGTGGTTTTTCCAACTACAAGAGTAAGGTATTACATAGTGTTTTCACTCATGCAAGCAAGGAAGCAATGAATATATAGATTGTAAGCCCATATGAAGGAAGGCAGTTATAAGGATAGACCGTGATAGCTAAAGTGCAATTTTCTGCTAAGAACCTGCTTATCATTCAAAGACAAAGCATATTGATGTTCAATACTTTGTTAGAGACATGTTGAGTTAAAAGTGGTGTTGTTACAAAGGTGACACTTTGAAGAATGTTGCGTATGCATTGACAAAGTCCTGGTATACTGTTCTCTTGCAGAGAAACAATGGTGTTGGAAGAATTGGGCCACGACCAAGCCCTCTTAGGCCCTCCGTGAAAGAACAAGGGAGAATGTTGGCAGCAAAAGGCCTCTGCCACCACACGCGCGGGGTGGGGGTGAGGGGGCGACAGCCCCCCCCAGCCGGGGTGCAACGGGGGGCCGCGTGGGGGCGGGCAGCCCCCCCGTCGGGGTCCGGGCAGCGCCCCCGTCGGCACTTGGTCTCATCATGCAGAACCGATGTCTATGGTTTTAGCATGGTTTCGTACAGGCTGGGCACGATGGTTGCCCTCGGTATTTTTGTAGATCCTGGCTTATGTAGTTCTGCTGCTATGTTTCAATCCGTGTTTATGTATGCTTCTCGTGTGTATATATATGTGTTGTAACACTGGGCAAGGAATATAAATTTAGTGAACAAGTCGGTCGTCCCGATTTGGGATCCGTGGGAAAATCTTTGTGTGTTTATCTCTGTTTTATGTTTTATGCTCTCGCTATTGCTTATTTTTTCATAAAAATTGTGTGTAGATACTTCGTTCAGGTTAAAACCCACAATTCCAACCTTTCTATTTTCCCACAAAATGTATATAACATATTCTTTATCTTTTTAAAATACATATTTTTCCATAGTGATTGTATGTCACCTCCATTTGAGCATCACCTTTACATTATCCGCCTCTCATATCACCGTCCTAAATGAATTATCTCAAGAGGTATTCTAGACCGTAGGTGTTAACACATTTAGGGTGGCACATACACTTGATCGATTTAAATTAAAAATTCAATATATATATATATATATATATATATATATATATATATATATATATATATATATATATATATCAGAAAGCACACACAACCTCTCGCAATTTTTTAGTACTAGTGGTGGGTAGTAACGATTAGTTCCCCAATCATTGCCCCCGATCACCCTATTCATATGAAAATTAGATCATATCATCAAGGTCATACATGTCATTGGCTTCCATCAAAAAGAACAACGCTATCACATATGGTTGTATATAAGAAAACAAGAAATTGGCCAGGCAACATTCCCAAAATACTTCTATACTCATACATGTGTTAATCAACGTCTCTCATGCTCAAACATCGATATCCTTTGATTATACTAGATTCATGCACTTAGAATATGGTGTTCATTATATTATTATTATAAAAACTAATTTATTGCCTATAATACCTCTTGAATCTTAGTTTTCCTTTTCTCCTAATCTTGACATGTAATACTCAATTATTAAAAAGATGTAAATATTAGGAACAAATGAACAAGAGGCCTTAAGCTAAACTTTCATGAAAAATATATATTTCTCGAGATTTCCAAGAAATTTTTTCTAAGCCACAATTTCATTTCTTTTACTTAATTCCATGGTATTTTCACCATTATACCTTCATATCTTTGTAACTACTCTATGTGAGATATAATTAGAATACATAAATTTTTCTCCCATAATCAGACTCATATGGTTTTCTTACTAATCCTCCGCTTCGAAGTTTATTATCAAAGTTCAAATTGAGCATCAAAGCATTCCTTATATGTGTCTCTGCTATTAATGAAAGGAGACAATACTGCTATTTATGTTCGCCAAATGAAAATATCGTAGGTGGTTTTTTTTTCATCAAGATCAACGTTCATATTCTTCATGAGTTACAAAACCATTTAATGAAGAACATAGATGATTCCCCCACCTAAAAATATAGGGAATGACACACCTGCATACGTAAATATCAATGTATTTTTTGCAACATTAGCCTCTATTTCTAATCAAAGTAGTCAAACTAAGACTCTTCACAATGACTTGTTTACTTGTGGCAAAGTTAAATGGGTCCCTCTGACCATACTTTTTTGATAAAAAATTTGACCTTCTTCTATATTGGAATGTCATATAGTAAATTAAGTGATGTTTTAAGTTTTTCAACCACTCATAGGTAGTACCAATTAATTATATTGCCCTTGATTTTTCATGACATCTTGAAATTTCTACTTACAATATTATGTATAATGTGACCCACTTTGATAATTTCCTATTTAGATAATAAAAGTGATAACCAGTTTTTTCAAATCTAATCTATCTATTAATAATTTATGTCTTGTAGTTGTGGGTGGCCATAGGCTCAAAGTACATGGGAACCATAATTATACCATTCATAAATAAACCTTCCACCCCATGTTATATATACTTAACTATCATCACTATCATATTGCATTTCTTATGGACTTTCAACATATTTAGTATTCTTTGTGATTATGTACATTTGTATCTGAATAATGGAACTATCATCCAGACCATTTTTTCCATATATATTTGTATTCCATTCTCCGTATTCATGCTTGACTATTTACCATATTCTGCTTTACATTTCCACTCATGTTCTATACACTATGCACAACTATGTTAATGTCATTTCTACAAACCATGCTTAGTTTCTCCCCAACCTTTACTAACCTACAGCTTGTCATGATCACGCATCAATACAATTATTTTCTTGTACTGTATTTACAATGAATTGCAACAGTGAATTTTAATATCATCTCTATAATTACACTTTGTATTATGTCCCTAATACAAATAGTTAGATAGACTTACCTTTGCGATATAAATGCATGTATAAGAGGTGATTATATCAATCTAACTAATATAGGGTAATAAAATATTCACTCTTCCATTCCTTAATACTTAAGGTTGTAGGATTTATTTTCTCAATAGCGTTTAAAACTCACAATGATTTATCCCTCTTGTGTTGGAGGACATTATTTTTATTCACTGTACACACACACACACACACACACATATATACATCCTTTTCTCATCTAACCAAGTGCCACCATACATCCTTCTCGTTGTAAGAATGCTTTCTTTGATTACCCTAACTAACCATTCTAGGGGATGATTTCTATTTTTCTCACATTTCATACATAAATAAAATCCTTCAACAAAAATCTCTTATATTTTTTCTTTATATCCATGCATGATGATTCCTTATTCACATATTACACTCAGTATGCTTCATTCATATGTATACATACCTAGTTTTCTCCTTTTTTAATTCTTTAACACCATTATCACCCTGCAAATGTAGTATATGGTATTTCACACTCAAAGTGATTATAATTTTACCTTAGTAATTATATCATAATATTTTGTTACTCGTGTACTACCAACTTATCATTTAGCTATCACGTTTAACCTTCTATATCTCCTCAGTGGGCTTCTTCATTTATACTTGTATCGATGTATCCATATGCAATCACGCTTTGGGAAACACCGACCTCCATGTTAGCATTTCCTCCTATTACACATGAAGATCATGTGACCCCTCAATGTTGTCTACCAATGGGGTGGAGGTAGTATATGGGACTAATGGTTGGGATCACCCATCGCAAACCCCAATTTGGTTTCCTAGTAACAATGGCCTTAGCGCATTTGTCATTGCTTTTGTGGTGTTTTGCATCACAAAGTCATCTGCTCGTGATTCTTTATATTAGGAGTGCTGAGGTGTTTATTTTTTATCAGGGTGTAAATTTGTTCCAGGATTGCACCGACATGTATTTCATGCCTGTGTAACTATATTTCCATCGTAACCACAGCATATTACAATGCAGAAGCTTCATCGTATACTCAATATTTACTTAAGCTATTGTTGCCTTTCATGTAGGCTATCACCATGATTATTTATTGCCAAGGTACAACATTCCCCTTTTCTTGAGCATTTTTATCCTTTTGTTGATTCGTGTTTATACCGCTAAGGTATGATTTTCATGGCGATGTTCCCATGTTGCCTCAATGCCTCTTGACTATTTCTTTATGTATATTATAAAATCGAGTACAATGATTGATCTGTGGGAGCTCCACACACCCCTTTGTGAGACCAAGAGGTCGATGATAGCAGTCAAAATTCAAAGTGGTCATATGGTTTCAACTGTGTTCCAGTTGAAGTAATTTTTCGCCCGATTCCAACGTACGTACCGCATCTCCAATTTGGAGCCTGAGGAGGAAGAAGAGAAAGTAAAATTTTTATCAAAGTTAGGCAAGGAGCCAAAGTCAGCATGTCCTGCACCACCAACCTGGGCAACAGGGAACCCTAGCTCCCAACAACACAAAAATAAACGTGGCCTCATTAATTTCAATGACCTCTTATTTTTGTTAAAACTAAAATCTTCATTCTTTAAAACAAACAAAAAAAATAGTATTTGGGTGGCGGGCCACCAATCTCACACCCCCACGACCATATTCTAAATGAATGAAAAATATGGAGTGCTAGGCCATGACCCCACCACACCCTTTTCGCTCACTTAGATAACCACACATATACAATATATATAATTGGTTGGCCGGTGGTTTGCAGTCATGGTCATGGCATCCGCCCACCCAACATGGCATATACTATCACACTATGTCAAAACCATGACCGTGAATGAATGGCAGATCAACCGCCTGTCCATGTGGGTGTGTTCCCCACCCCATGCCCCATATTTAAATACATATTACACATGTAATTTTCAACAAATGCATATATTTAAAACAAAACAACCACCACTCATTATTATATATTTGTTATAAAAAAAATTATATGTGGTTCAAACAACAACCAATGGTTATAACAAAGAAACACTAGAACATGCAACATAAATTTCATATGCTAAGTATGGGAACAGAGATATTTAATCTTGACCGCTTCACATTACTATTCGCTCTGTCATAACCAATAGCTCAATGAGCACAACGCTATAAAACTGCCACACAAATGTTACATAAACTCGCACTGCTCAATGCATCAAGGTATAAGGCGAGCACAATTTGGTGTAGAATTTATTATTATTTTCTCACATGGTACATGTGGGTACGAGTCTGAGGTGGTGGAACCTGCTTTATCTGTGGAGGTAGTGAACCATGAGTCACTAATACTTTTCAAGAGGGGCTATCGCTTCTGTGTGTCCAAATTGGACAAATTCTTAGTGTATTTTTGGCAACTTTGGTGACGGAATCTAATGATGATAAGCGGCTTTACAATGGATAACTTCAATATTTTGCTTATTTTTCAGACGTTGGAATGATGTTGTCGTAATTCAAGGCAGGGATAACATTTCATGCTATTTGACACCACATGACTTCGACATATCAATTCAAAGAGTCGGCATCCTATTCTTCAACCAAAGATCAAGTTGAGGCATATGAAGTGGTGTTTCCATGTACTTCATTGATTATTGTCGAGAGATGTTTTTATTTCATGTCAATTCCACTTGATGGGCGATGCGTAATATTGATGTTTACAATGTCCGGGACATGTATTCATCATGTATGGTCATTTATGCTTATGAGATCCCTTTGTTGCCTTGATGGTTGGATACTCTTTTTCACCATGTGGAGGTTGTCATGTCAAT
The DNA here is from genome assembly GCA_034641835.2 of Pinus albicaulis. Lineage (NCBI taxonomy): Eukaryota > Viridiplantae > Streptophyta > Pinopsida > Pinales > Pinaceae > Pinus > Pinus albicaulis. Next base: position 133,343 of record JAXQQM020085097.1, read on the forward strand.
GAGCGTTTGTTATGAGTGAGAGTTCTCGTAGTAGAACGCCTTGAGAGCCCTTGTTATCGATGTTGATGCACATTGTATTTACGTTAAAACAGCTTCTGCAACTATCATTTTCAACATCTGGGATACTTTTTTGTCACCATGTTTGAGGTGTTGTCACAAACATAAGAGTGTTTTTATGAGTGATATTTCCTTGTAGCTAATGTCTCAGGAGAGAATTTTAAGCATCTACAATGAGGACATTGTATGACAAGTAAACACTTATGTAATATCATCACATTTTTCCAAAGACTAATGAACCGACCAACACCACTGAAGACACCGAGGCTCCTAGGGATCGCAGTCCACAATAGACTAACCTATAATTAAATGTTTTATGTTTTGTTGTGTGATTGTTGACATGTTCTCCTCTTTAATTATATATGAAATGCGTTCAATTATTTCACAAAATGAATTTCAATACATCATGCAATTAAAATATCATGGCTAAATCGTAACCATGACCTGGATCAAGTGGTACTGTAGGCATTTTTGCCGATGCGACCATAGCACAGAACAAACTGAACGTGCAAAGAATGGAGGATGTCGTCGTATGTGGGGCGAGGCTATGTTGAGGATGTCCAAAAGGACAGACATGTTGGTAAGGAAGCTATATGAAGTAGCAAGAGTAATGTTGATGAACACTTGGGCAATAGAGAAGGAGGACAAGCAACAATTACAGTTTGTTCTCATGTAAGCTTACCATAAAGGCATTGGAAGAATTGAATTAATGACCAAAGTCTTAAAATAGATCATGATATTAAAGACACCTTTACGAGAAGAGAAAGAGAGAAGAATAATTATAGTCAAATATAAGCTTGCAGATAATAGGCTTTGGAGGAATTGAAGTAGCAATGAAGGCTGAAGTAGCTATCATCACCGGTTTCTAACCCACATCTGTAAACAAGGTTGATGTTTCTTCGCTTATATTCACATGCTAGTACTGTGGGGAAATGTGAAACTCCATTACAGAACTAGCATGAGACTCCTCACTGGCATGGATACAAAGGAGTGACTTGCATTAATGCAATAAGGCATGATTCATCCAATAATGGTCTCAGACCTTGACCTCAGAGGTTTGGGATACAAATGCAGACAAACAAAGGAGCAGGTCAAAATCTCCCAATGCATGTTTGAAACTATTGTGAAAGAGATTGATGGGAACACTTCACCATCATCCCATGGAAGTATACAGAAAGAGCTGAGGCAGTCTTATCAATGATCGCACCGCAGAACATCGTAAAGGTATAACAAGTCTCAATATTATCAAGTCATTTTTGACGAGTAAGAATTTTAATAATCATGGAAAGAAAACTGTTGTACAGAACAACTTGTCATTTTGTGGTTTACATAACCATGTCATTGTTTAGTGTTGGGAAGATAATGGACAGAACAGAGTATGAGGCGGAAAACCTTCTCCACAATAGGGAAAGAAATTAATAATCAGCATGGAGGAAGAAGACTACTGGCAAGTTTATTACGACATAAGTGGCCATCAAATATCTACGTGCTGGAGGCTCCATCTGAGCAACACTAAGGACAAAGCTTAGTGGCAGAACCATTCTGGGAAGAAACCTATCAAGAAACGGCACTACATTCATCATGGTTCACTTTGTTAAGAAGAAATGGTTTTTCTAGGTGTGGTAGTGTCATGTATTTTACTTTGTAAATTATATGCTTCACTTAAAATTTAGAAGTATGATGTTTTTCATCACTATGAAGCAACAAAATATTATTTTTTGGCTCAGCCAATAGTCAGTATTGATTCCATTTAATGTAACCCCGATTACCCCAGTATGGTTAAACCGTGGCAAGTAAAATGATTAACATAGATTCATCACTTAGTTAAGCATGACTTTCCAAATATTGTACTACGAGTTTAAGATGCAGTGTCGTTCACTTCTCTCCAGTGGCCCTGAAGGACAAAGTAAGAGATCACAGTGACCTTCAGACACATGTGGCAGAAAAGCAAGGGTTAAAGCACTATAAAGATTATAACCATGATTTTTTAGAACAAAAAGTTTCTTGTGCTGGGGAGGATTTATCATGGTGGCCCGCACACCCCTGGTGAGCATTTAAGAGGTCAAGTGATAGGTCAGCACCAAATTACGGATGGTTTCTAACCACGTTTGTGTTGAAGACTATTGCCTACCTCATCTTATAGCATGATCTCCAATCCAAGATCGATGGAGAAGTTAGATCGAGCCAAATTTTTGGTCACAGCATCGGGGCCGAAGTTTAAGTGTCTCACAAATTCACCAACTCAGGGAACTTAATTTCATCACTTAGAAATTATGGCTCGTTAATTTTTCCCAATGACCGTTATTTTCGTTAAAACTGAATGCTTGTAATTTGTTTTAAACAAACAAAAATATATTAAATGGTTATGTTACCACCAACCCCACCATACTCGACGACTATATTATAAACAAATGACAATATATATGGACAGACTCACACCCTCCCACGCCCATGGGATAATCGTACATATAACGTGTATAATGAGTTACCTGGTTGGGGTTGCGTACCGTCACCCAACATGCACATATGTGTTATCACACTATGTTGAACCACCTACCATGGGATTAGTATGTTAGTAATAACCCGCCCGCCTATTGGACGGGCCCACCGAGCGGCTCCATATTTAAATACATATTACAAAATGAATGCTCAACCAACACATATATTTAGAAAAAATCAACCACCACTCATTATTAGATATAACAAAAACTATATGTGATTCAAACAACAACAATGGTTATAATAAATAAACTAATGCAAAAAAATAACAAAACACAAAAAGAACATAAATTATGTTCAAGTATGAGCGTGTTTGAACCTCACTCCGCTCATCATTCGTTCCATGATAATTAACAGTTTATGGTTTCAATATTAGAAACTTTGCCACGCAAATGTTACATAAGTAAACCTCGTATGCGCATATAATCAAAGGTGCAATATGACATGGCCGAGCTGCACTTATTATTATTTGTCATATGTACAGTGTTGGTGTTTGAGGTGTAGAACCCCAGGCTATCGCAGGAACCATGAACTGAGCTACATTTTTAGAGAAGGATTTCCCAAAGAACCAAATTGGGACAAATTTTACATTGATTTTTTAACACCTTCAAGAACGGGAACTAATGATGATGTTTTTCTACTATAAACAAAGGTCTTATTTTTCAGCATTTTCTAGATTGGCATGATCATGTTCTAATCAGAGTGTACAATCGATTTCATGCCATTCGACCCATGACTTTGCGATCATTCAAATCAAGTGTGCTTGAGTCGCCCATTATTCAACCAACATCATAATGAGACATGAAGTGTTGGTTATATGTACCATTTATTATTAAGGAGATATGTTTTATGTCATGTCGTATTCTGCTGATGTATGATGCATCTATATGTTTATTTCTATGTGATATGTATTCAATTATGGATGGTCATTTATGTTTCTCGAGATCTCTTGTTGCTCTCGATGCTTCGGGATACTTTTGTCACCATGTGTGAGGTTGCTGCGTCGATCGTAGTTTGTTATGAGTGAGAAAGTTCTCAGTGTAACGTCTTGTGGAGAGACTTTTTCCACTCATGTCGAGGGCATATTTCCTTGTATGACAAGTAAACAACACCATGTACATCATCATGCTTTCCATCAATTGGGATACTCTTTATCACCATGTGAGGTTACGTTAATAGGAGTTTGTTATGAGTGAGATTTTTTAAAGTGAAGCTGTTCTGTGAGATGAATTTCTGCCACTATGTTATGTACATTTTTTGTATGACAAGTAAACAGCGTCTACGTGCACTTTTCCACATTTTCTGAACAACAAATGAAGCAGCCAATTTACCTAGGACACCGAGGTCCTAGTTAGCCTATCTGCACTGACGAACCATATTATTAAATGTCTTGTGTTTTGTTGTGTGATTGTTGACACAAGTTTTCCTCTTGAATTATATCTCACATGTGTCTTTACGTTTTTCATAAAATGTGATTCTAAAGCATCACAGAAGTAAAATATCATGTGGTAAATATGGTAGCTAACGGAGCTTCTAATCAATGATTTTTTCTTCACTTTCTTTATGTTTCCACATATGCTGCTGTGCTTGTTCCTCTCACATTTTTACAAATGTACTGCTTCACGCACGTGAGGATGAGTACCATCCAAGAAACCCATTTTTTGAAATTGACTCAAATCCATATTTATTGAATTTTTTCTTTAGCAGTAGTTAAGGATCCATTCCTAGTATTTTTTTGGAGTTATAGTTTGGTGAATAAGGATGTTACCCTACTCGATCCCCAGTCCATCCAAGTACCCAATCATTTTTTTACCTGCTTAAACACATTGTGTAAAATGACGTTCCTAGTTTATTTATCGTTTATCCTTTTCTTCCCTATTTTTCAGTATGGAATAGTCTATTGAACTGCTCATTTTATATACAATGCTACATGTATTCAATGTTAATTCTCCATTAACTCTTATAGGCAACAAAGAAGAATCAATCACATGTTTCCAGAGAAAGCAGGTTGTTCTTTCAAGATTGGGGAGTGCTTTTATACACTCATGTCTTTGTTTAAAAACAATATTGTCTATTGAATATTTTTCGAGGTTGTTCACAATCTATCAATACTGTTTTTCACAACATTTAAGGATTCATAGAATTTAAGTTTGAGAACATCTTTACATAAATAGTGGTTTTATTTAATGATAGAATTTTATTTCAAATATGAGGGTATTAGTCGATCAACTTTGAAGTTCTATGCTATATGCGTATTCCTCACCTTTTCCACTTCCAAGATAGTTCTTTCTTCGATCGTATCAAATTTTGCAGTCTACAAAAAGAAATAATGATTACTAATATATCTATTTATTTTTGACACGAACCAAGACATTGAATACGATGTTTTTTTGAATTTAAAGTGGAGACATGTAATACTATTATGGAACATCGTATATTGAAATTTACCGTTAACGTTAGTATATTTATATGCATTACTACACCATGTTATCTCGGGCGTTTATATTCCTTTATTTATTAGCTCTCCACACCATCATGATATATTGTCTACTTTTGTGATACCATGAGCAACAAACCTCTTACCTCTAGGTGTATACATAATAATTTTACATCATTATTCTAACGTTTTATATTGCAGTATTTGTAGTTAGAAAATGGTATTTTCTCTTTATTGTGAAACAACCTCCTTAATTACATTGTAACCTTTAGTTCACTATTTCCACTTCCCTACATGTATGAAAATCATAGTTTAGTGTACAATGCTTATTTTTCTAATTTCATAATTAATAAAATTTTGTAATTAATTCACTACAACAGATTTAATTTACCATTAGCTGTTTAATTCATTTCGTCATATATTACGATCTGCTTTAACGATAATTTGTAGTTGTGACATCCATGAGCTTCAGGATGACAAGGTACTTTTAAACTTGATCAACATGTATTTAATTTTCCTAAATGGGGAGATACTGTTAAGCTTCACATCTCATTTCATTATTGTTTTCCTTTTGAATAAGATTTCTAATATACTTCAGCTATATCCTTATCTTCATTCTTCCTTAATCCATAATAATTTAACTAACAAAAGTAATACTTTCTTTCATTTCATTTTTTAAACCATTAATTCAATACAAACCATATATATATATAATATATATTATCTTTTTCACCGTGTAAATACAGAATATGTCCATTATATTAATTTAACTTTCATAGTAATATTAATGCTAATATGGTTGAGATTTACCAGGATAAATTGATTGAATGCTGCACCATAGCAATATGAATGTCAACATGTTTTAGACTCATTGATTTCTAATTTTTTCATCGTCAGCTAAAAATATAATGAGAACATCTTTAATTAAACCAATTTATATTATTATTTTCTCTATAAATGTTAAAGTGTAGGTACTCTTCAACACACTTTCATTCTTCAATAATTGCTGTAATACAATCATACAAATTCCTTTCTTCAACCATATGTTCCAATATTGCTTCCTCCAATTATAACATCTACCGCTAAATCATGTCCTGAACAAGTTTTAAAACTATCCATTTTGATTAATTTTAATTATATCTATATAGCCATGGTTTGCATGAACAAAGTCTTTACACCATTGTAATGGATCAAAGGTTAAATGAAATCAGCGCCCATAACAAACTACAGAAAGTCGTGAGCGATTGGTTACAAACAGAGATGCATTTTGCATTTGGGTATGATGAAGAATCTGAGAAGATATTGATGAAATAGTTGCCGTTTTCTGCCCAAGCTCGTTTTGTAATGGACCTCATTGCCAGGTGGTGATCCCAGTCCAAATAGGTGCGACCGCTACTTTCGGCAAAGTAAAGAAGCGTAATTAGCGGAAAATACGAATGAATTATAAACGTATGATTATTAGAGATCCGACCCGGCGAGTATTGTTGTGTGATTGGTTTGTAATTGTTGCAAGTTGCACATTTTCACCCGCCGGAATATCTCGCGGTATTGAATGTTTGATCCAGACCGTTTCTGCCTTTGGTTTAGGCGAATACCAGGCGATGTTACAGGAAAGCACATAATTATATTTAGTGCATGGTGATGAAAATAGATACATTTAACTTTGCTTATTAACCAAAAATCTTAATTCAATTACGTAATAGAAATTGCACTCTCCTTTTCATTTTTTACCCTTCCTTTCTTCGGTGGAAACCTGAAGTTCGCACACTCCACCCATATTATTTCGGCAGAGATTATGACCGGCAGCGTTTTCACCCGCCAAAAGGCCAGTAGGGATAAGTGGTTTGCGAAAACCGAACAATCAACAAGACCCTCGAACCAGGCAAATGGTTCGTTGTTAATTAAGAAGTTCCAGAGAGAATCGCAACATTGCAGAGGATACCACCGAAATCTTAAAGAAAATAGATTCAAGACCAAGTTTAATACGGCACAATCCAGGACCCAGGAAAATAAAATCGTTATGAGAACTAACGCGTGGCAGTGAAAATTAGCACGCCCCATTTGCAGCCACTAAATATTTTCAGGACCAACGAACTCAAGAGCGTAGCCAGAAGCGACCTGTAACTTGAAAGCTGAAGACAGCGGTTACCCGTAATCTTAAGAGGTCATCAACAATGAAAACTCAAGATAATACCGGTATCACCGATGGTATACCGCCAGTATAGTGTCGGGGATTAGATACCATCATTAACGTTTTGCATTTACCCAGTCAACGGTGACCTTCAAGGACTCGCAGCAAGTTTTGAGGACGGCAATGCCATGACTGGAAGAAATTAATGCCAGCAGAATACGTAGTCGTTATTGCATCAATACCTTATCTAGATGAAGGCAACATACAGGTAACACTACCCACCAACTAATGAGGAAGATCCACCTATAGTCCGATGATAAGAACTACTGCGCAATATCCCCTGCACCACCACCAGCCGCACAAAGAATGCCTATACCACACTCCTCCTTAGACACAGATAAAAGAAGTCACACATTTTAAATCGCTACCTTCAAAGGTAGAGAGAGACACACCACTTATTAAAGCATTCGCTATTCTGGAGACTCATAAAATTTGGGCAAGTGACATGAGATGAAGAGGCAAAGAAGCATTTGTAATCAAGACAGTATTTCCAGACCTACAGCAATGTTCTGCAAAGGGACCGCCTTCATTCAAGATGTTAATGTGATGATCTAAAGCAACACCGAAATCCAAATCTGTTCCCAATGGTAGTTGCTGTGTTAATTTCAAATGAAAGTGCCCAAGTCGTATAAGAGGCCCATTTTAAAGGATTAAAAGCATATTAGGGAAGAGGGTTCAATATGATGATAGACAACATACTGGAGGGACTAATCAAGGCTATTACTCTCTGACTTGCCTACAATCACCGATGAGTCATCGTACCTTGAATCAAGGAAGATAAAAGTCTAACCCAGTGAGTGTGGACACGAGTACGTGGCAACAACCTCCAGAACAACCTGAAGCCATACATGAGACAGAATCACAAAAGAATGAGGGGAGGGCATCCGTGCACTGCACACGATGTCATGGTGTCTCGCTGTTTGCTGACATCGCTGTCCTCTGCCCATCAATTATATGCCAGATATTCAGTCCCATACACCAGCACTTAGGAGAACCGCGCCTTTGCATCCCAGATCAAGGTATTTGCATTGTGTGATGATTGTTGGCAGCAGATCATGGGATGACATGAATTACCCATGAAAGGGGTGGCATGTCCCAGACCAGCAACAATGGTGTTGATTCTCACCACCAGTTGCACATGACAGAAGGAGAACTCACCAGCATATGACTTAATGGTATTACTCAGAACGATATAGGTGCAATCAGGACCCAAGCTACCAAGATTTCTGTTGTCAACACCTTTGAGAGGATCACTGCCTGGAAAAGAGAGTGTTGTGGAGGAGGCCACAAAGCCACATGGCACCATCCACAGGAATTATGGCAGTAGGGCCTTGGCGAGAAGGACTCCATCCTGTCAGGGCCATCTTTGCAAGTATTGGAGAAGTTTCTGACCATGAGGCAGAAGACCGCCCAGACACTAGCCAAGATGGGCAGCAGCTCCACCTCACGAAGGTGGACCCAAGAAGAGCAGACCGAGCCAAGACAGTTGACCTCAGTGAAAAGTCACACACGGGGAGTGGGATGATCACCCAGAGAGACAAGGGAGGGGCTCGTTTTCCTGAGAAGTTAAAGTGTTTCTGTCAATACACTAGTCAGTGGGGCCTGCCACCTCTTCGTATAGAAGAAAGTAGAGTTGAGTCTTTTTAAAGGCATGTCCAGTTGCCAAGAACTGTAGTAAGAAGAGGCATCTCCAGCTGCTATTCAACACACACAGAGTTCTGTTCCAATTTGACTTTATACTCGATGAGGCACACAAACCACACAACAAGGTTAAACTATCAGGAGAGAGATGTGTGATTTAATCATGTTACATTCCGATTTTGAGATGGATCAAAGCTATTCGTTAGGATTCGAGATCGTAATGCGAACGTCTTTACCAAGTCACTAAACATATAACAGAAGCTGAGAGCTCAAGTCAGAATTATTTATTATTCAACTACTAAACATAAATCAAAAAATATCATCCCTTCCAAGAAGCACGAAAACAAAAGTAATACTCAGGGTACAAGTCCAGTTGATTTTGAAGTACAGAATAGCAGAAGATGCTTAATCTCACCCTGCGTCTTGGGATTGGGACTAGGAAAATACATATGAGGTGCTACTCAATCTCAACAGTCAGTACATGGTGTTTCAACAAAGCAAGCATGCTGCAACATTATTGTGACCTTGCATAGGAAATGCACATGTGAGGCCACCAAGAAAAGGAGTAATTGGATTTCATATTTATAAGATAATTCTTCATATAAGACAAAGATCACAACCCCACAAATGTATAATCGTTTCCACAAGTATGAAAATGAAGCTGTTTTTTCCCACTCCGATGAGGAGCTCAGTGAATTGGAAAGTGTCATTGTATGATAAGCCTGCACTGTCTAAACCTCCTTCTCAAAACCATCATGAATTTCTAACGATGTTTTGGTCACAAAGAACCCCCATTCTACCGGGAGGATGACAGTGAAGACCACAGCTCTGGACAACCCAAGAGTCCTACTGACTGTCACCACATCAATTGTTGAATACCATGCAAACTGCCACCTACTACAGACCCAATATTTTTACTCAGTAAGCACCAGAAAGTAGGGTGTCCTCAGTATAGGATCCCCGTGTAGATGGGCCCCAGACTGTCTCTGGTTCTGTCAGATACCATCGATAAAACACCCAAAAGAGCAAGTATCGAACCTTGCCTTAACAGAATTATCGGGTACTGCTAACCCTAAAGAGCAAGAGATTTCAGACCTACCTGAAAATTTTATTAATATCAAGTAATAAATGTCACTGACATATACTATGACGAGTTTTCTGTCATTAAAACGTTCTCGCCCGTGAGAGAACAGCCTCAATAAGACCACAGACCAACTGGTGACATACCCTTGCCCCCACCCTCATCCTACGATGGCACCAACATAAAAGGCCACCACACTCAATATTTCATGTGACGACGACTGAAAGTACCCAAGGACAGTCGCTACATGTCCCATTTAATAAAAAAAGACCGTAAGTACGAAACAAGTGGTAGACTACTGCTACAATCAAGGTAAGAATGGCCTCAAGATTGAGGGTACGTGCTGTTAAAACAAGCTACTTTCGCTTATTAAATAGTCTGAGAGGCGCTATGTTGAAAACTTTCGTGTTGTTTTTATTTATTCACCATTCAACAAAGCCTGCTTATCCGCGTTCGTGTTTTTGTGCTCATTCATATTTATCTGTCAGCATGTATGTTAAAAGATGGACCCTGACCTGCCGAAAGAACTGCAAGAGAACTTAGAACAAATTAGTGAAATTATATGACCGTACACTTAAGCTCGACAACAAGGATTGTTTAAGGCCCACCTATTAAGTAACCGAGACACAGACATGCTGCAACGCCCAGCCCCAGCCACCCTCCTGCTAATGTATGTTCACTCGCACTCTGCTGAGCATTCGTACTTTCTTGTCTTTAAGACTGTGATGATTCAACCAGGATTTAGCACAACTGTCTATTTTTGTCACAAAGCCACTGTCCCTGCAGTGACAGGTTTGTCATTGTGACCGTGGACAAAGCAAGCAGAATATGACATACCTCCAAGTCTGTGCCTTGTGATTTTCGGTCACAGACACAATGCGTATCGCTGAGGAGGCACTGCATACAAGGAGCAATTGGTCAAAACAACTATAGAGCTATGAATGACAAGTACAACACCATTCCACCATTCAAAGTATGTCCAGAGAACCAAGGAAGAAAGTAACTGCTCTCCGGGATCAAGTCGAGCTCAAGACCTTCCCCCTATTTCTCACAAACATCTTAGCCGCTATGGACAGGATTAAGGACCTTCAAGACTTCCACAATGTATAAGAACACAGCCTGGGAAATGTTGAAGTTGAACTGACATCGCACTCACCACACAATGGTTAAAAGGCCACCCACGCTCACCCAATCATAGAATGGGTCACTAATGCATTGATGCATGTGGGCTCGCTTCCAATATTGGTCAACATTGTGCAAAGCAACAGTGTTTCAAAGTTTGGACGTACCTCCTCGCTTTGCCCACATTTCTGGACACCTCGTGCGCTAAAATCAGCCATCGTTAGTTGACTTTAGACGGTCACAAGCAAGATTGTGTTAGGACTGCTGAAATAGGGTTCTCCCTAACATGCCGCAAAATCGGTCCATTTTGATTATTTTGCATTATATTTAGTATAAATGCATGGGTTTTAGCGGTCAGTTTCGAATGCATTGTAATGGGTCAAAGGGTAAACTAGGGGGTCCAAACCATGGAAGGTGCATCATAGGAAAGTAGGATCTAGATTGTTATAACAAAGATGTATTTTTATCGAAAAGCGATAAGAATTGCGAGATACAGATGTAACTGCGTTAAGTCGTCTCCGTTTAGGTTTTCAGAACGGACCGTTGTTGTGTGCGAAGATCCTGTAGGTCCAAATTGTGGTGGCGAACCCCGGCTTCGGCTATGTGTAGGTTGGGCGGGAATTGTATGAACAACATGAATGAATGAATGCGAAGGATTATTAGAGATATAACCGGCGAGTACCGAAGTAAAATTGGTCGAGAATTACGGTGTTATGTATTTTTCAGCCTTCGCCCCCCCGCAACATCCACCAATGCTTCTGGATTCAGATTTTTTCCACTCGCTTATAAGTAGCATTGTGTTGATGTTATAGAAAGCATATAATTATAGATCTAGTGAACGGTGATGCAAATAGACACATACTTAACCTCGCGAAGAACCAGTAATCCGGGAATTACAGCACCGTAACGCAACCCCCCGCCGCTTACTCCTTCTCTTAGGTGTGGAAACCGTGTTCCAACACTCCACCCATACTACGAGAGATCGTGATTCGCGAAAGCAGTGTCACCGCCGAAAGGGCCAATAGCAGGGGTTTGTTGGGCAACCTTAACATCAACCTTCAAGCCACCCCCAAGTCACCACCATGGAACTACTTTCGTAGCTTTTCAACCACAAAGCTCTCGCCCAAAAATTAAAGTTAAGAACCTAATTTTCACATATTCTATCAAGGATTCCCAAAAAAGTTAATATAACATAACAGATATAATAAGGTTAATTAGAGGCTTAAAGAATACAACGATAATACACCAAATCAAAAAATAGTAAACGTATCATGATATTCTAACCAGATATACTGTAGGAAATCACTTAGGAAATTGAGAAACGAAATATTTAAGAGTGACTAAGGAAGGGTCCCATGCAATGAAATGCATCTTATGCTCATTTTTGCATGCCAGGGACAAAATGTCATCATGTTTTTCAAAACAAAATTTAGAAGTTTATTAAGAGACTAGAAGAATATTAGTATGTTCATGGCATATTTTATTTTTTAGTAGTAGATTTCATTAAAACTCATAGTATTCCTACCACAAGTTTCATTGATGCGATATTGAGAGGAGGGTTGAAGGATTATTATCCATCGATGACACCTTACTAATTTTTTCCAAGTAATCCCCTAGGTCTTGTAGTAATTGGCTATTACTTTTTCACACTTTTTTCTTTGGTTCACATGGAATATTAAATTTATCTCTAGCAGCATTTCTTTTTCCTTGAGAGCTATAAAAAGAGCTGTGAATAGGAAAATTGAACACCTTCGTTTTTTCTCCACAAATAATTAGATATTCATTTTTAAAATGTATACTGATGATGAATTTAATTCCCGCTTTAGAATTGTTATTGGACATGTGTGTTTCCTTGTTCCTTAATAAGAGATTTAAAATCAATGTTATACAATTTAGTTTCTAAGATCTTCACATCATAGGATTCTTTTATGCTATTGTCCATTTCTAGATTTTCTGAGTCATATTTTTCTTTTCTATCTACTCTTGTTCAACTTTTTATTGACTTAAGTCATGATTATTCTACCCAATCTCTAATTGGAATTCTCTTTACCATCTCATTTTCTTCCAACCACCGGAGGACTTTTGTGCAGTGATGGCTCAATACATTTTCAAAATTTGACTTTTCTATTCCTTTTTCCAGCAATCTTTCTTTAATAGTGATTGCGTAAACCTTGTTAATTGTGCCGACGAATTTATTTGTGTATTTTGTTTGATGTATTTTAAGAAAGATTATGGTAAATCCTTGTTAACTGTAAGCGATGATGAATTTATTTTAGCATTTTTGATGAATTTATTTGGTGCATTTGGTTTGACGTGGTTTTTTCAAGAAATTTTTAGAGTAGATAGTCATATTGATTTACCAACATCTTGTCAATATTTTCATTAGTTTTTCCCATATTTTTTATCTTCTGGTTGCCTGAATCCCAATGCTAACTGGAAGTGGTAAGGACATCTCTATATAAACTAAACAAAACAAAAAACAAAAAAAGGCCAACGTAGGAAGAGTGTCAACCTTTCTTTATAGTACTAAGATCATAACAAAATTTCAGAGTTTCCAATCATTTCAGAGACATTGGGATTGCCAAAACTTGGAGAGGTATAGTAAGTAACACGAAAGATCGGATGAGAGCGTTCCGATCCAGTACTGCTTTTCTTCGCAACTGATGTCTTCTTTTCTTGATGGGCTTGTTATTGTCATCTTGCCTCTTGAAGTTTTTTCTTCCTTTCAACCTCAATAACCCTAGGTGGGTTGAAATCAACAATTGTTGCGTTCTCCATATTTGATTTCTATTCAACAGTGCCACTCCAACAAGCATCTTAATTTCAGCCATAATTGCACCAATGCTCCAGATATCAGCACACACATATATATACCTCTAAATATTATTATATATTCTTCATTGTAGCTCAGGGATTATTACAAAGCCCAAATCTCTCAAATTATTATGAACCCTAATCAGTTAAGATCTGTTATGCTCCGAAAATATCAAATTAAGCTGAGGGCCCCACGGTACAAAAGCATATCGACTCTCGAGAGAGTAAGTGGTATGGTTACATAGATGCACATGCAAGTAGTTGGCTATCGTTCCGCACTAAATATGATTTAATTTTAAGTATTATTCTTTTTTTTAATGTATGAATTTCTCTCCAATGTGAACGTGTTAGTATACATTAATTCTTTAATTTGAAGTTTCGTGTAATCATTCTTTCGAAATTCTTGTTCAACATGGAAACCCGCTCATGAGCTTATTGTTGACATTAATGAGGCTACAATGAGTGGTATTTGAACTTCCAAGTGTGGACATATAGTTGAAACACAGGTGATTGTCAAAACTATTTTCTAAAATTTATTACATTTGCTAGCAGACTTATTTAAATTTAGGAATGACAAGTCTACTTTATTCTTGAGAGTTTATTAATTGGTTTTTAATTTTATTTATTTAAAATAGTTAAAGATATTTATTATATATATTATTATTATTTGCAACAATGTTTAAAATAATATTCATTTGAACAATCACAACAAAAATGGATTAACTTTGGTCACATCTTCACTTAAAAAGCATTTGTTTCATACATATTACAATCTAGCCTTATTCATCAATAGAATAACAAAAAATATAAATTGATTTAATATTTCATTTAGCATAAAATGACAAGACCAAATTACTTTAGTTTAAATTTTTTCTCTTTAAAATAAAAATTAATAACTAAAAGTGTGATTTTTCTCTTTTTTCACATAATAACTTCGAATGTATATGTGTTGTGTTTATTTAACAATTCTCCAAGTGGTGTTTAAGAAAATTTTGATCATACATTTTTAAGTTTAAAATATATTTTTGTAAATTCATAAATAAATTGCCTGAAATTCAGATTAACAACTTATGTTTTTAAATTATTGATAGATTTATGTTAACATTAATTTTTAAATGGTCACTTTATTTGTTAATACACCATGCAATAAATAAATAAAAAATTTAAAAATATTTTATACAACTAGGTATGAATAAGATTTTTTTTGAAATAATTATAATTATTTGATAGGCAAGTTTATTTTTGAACAAAGTTTATAAAAATTTAATGTATCAATATTAATAGTTATTAGTTGGAAAGGGTATAGATTTACTCTCTATTGAATATTTTAATTTTTTTAATAATACATAAATGGAAGATTGAGATTTATCTTCAAAAATAGTTATGTCTTTTTTGTCTTTTTAATTAAATTGATTGATTTAAAAACATTTGACATAAAATAAGCATCATGTGAAGTGAGTTATGGTGCATGTGTGGTATTGATAAATCATGGTATTTTCACATTGTATTGTAATAGACATATTTAAAAAAATTAAGAATATTGAATTTGCATTTCAAGAATATTGAATTCTGAGCGAGGTGAGCACCGATTATGAATTATTTTTTTAATATTTCTATTTACTTACACTAGTTAATATATTAATAAAATGATACCAATATTAATAATGCACTATACAAAAATTAAATGGATGGTAAATTCAAAAATTGCTATTATTAAAAAAATCATAAAAAAATAATTAAATTATAACTTAGTTTCCGTTTGACATTATAATAATAATTCATAATTAACGACTATACCTTATTAGAATTTGGAACACAATTGCAAGTGAAAATGATTTTTTGTTCTTTATGACACAATTTTTGAATGCATAAAAGTGTGTGTGTGTGTGTTTGTGTGTGTGTGTGTGTGTGTGTGTGTGTGAAAGAATATTTTACTATGGAGATTTACCCTCACTTTATTATGTCATAATGTATTTCTTTGAAAACAACTCCCCAACACACTGTCCCTAGTTGTGCCATTAGATCAAATGTTAGACAATTGAAAGTTTGACCTTCGTATCACATTACTTTAATCAACCAAATCTTGATTTATCTAATCTGTTTGAATTTGTCAATCTTTATTATAAACTCATAAACATATTGCACTTGTTTTCCTGGTAAATAATCATTCCTTCCTTATTGTTGTAAAGTCTTTAATGACCCTCATCGCATTTTTTCAAAGAATACAACGCAAGCTCGGATGAGAACCCGTCTTCCTAGGGATATTGGGGCCATTCTTCTTCTTCATCGCCATGTGCAAATTTTCCACCTGTGCAACTCTTTCTTACCATTTCCATGATTAATAAAATATCCATTTTATCTACATCTACTATGGTAATGAACATCGAAGGCTTCCTGTAGGTGAGAGTAATGTGTTCTCGTGTCAAATTTATTACTTAAGGTATGTAGTACCTGGAGATCTAAAGAACCTAAAAAGGACATTCTTTCGCTCGTACGAGACATGATCATAGAGCCCAATAAGCAATTCACCGTAGATCCAAGATTTATAAAATACCAAGTACTGAAGATCGATACCAAAACCCCAATAATTTCATTTGCACTTGTGACTACACTTGAAACCAAAGATTTAGTTCATGAAAGCATTGGCCCAACCACACGAGACTACCAACATATTTCATTTATCATTATGGAGAGCAATTCCACCATCTTACTCTCAATGCTAATAGCTGCTGGAACCCAAGATCAAGTTCATGAAAAAATAACACAACAAGACTTTAGAAAATGCTTTTCATCACAAAACTCATTTTTCTTTGTCGTAACCTATATGAAACTCTTCGTCCCAACACTTCCAGTATTTCTCTAAAATATTTTTGACCGCAGGTCGATTTCTCGAAGGTTTTGAAATGTACCCAGGGTTTTTGAAGCAATGTAGGGGCGTATCAATTCCTTAGAAAATAAAAATAAGGCATTTACAGGTGCTTCATTTCATGGAGATGAGGCCATGGAGTCGTTAGGATATCCGTATCCATACTAAACGTTTTCCTGAAGAAATGCATAAGACCATGAATTTTTAATATAAATACTAAAGGACTTTGAAAGCAAAGTTTCTTTTTATCAAATCCCACTTCTGAATTATACTGAATGTAGGATCAAGCCACGTGAGAAGGTGTTCAAATTTAGTTTTAGTCATTGTTGGATAAAGGAGATTTTTGTTTTCTACTTTCTAAAACATTTCTGTTTTCTTTTCATTTTACATATTTTTTATTTAGCTATTAAAAAGGCTAATACCTTTTATTTAAATTAATTAATTAAACTCTAAATTATTAATTAACATTTCTTAATATAGATGATAACTAATTAATTTTTTTAATAAATAAAAAACGGCCAATTTTATCACACTTATACTTTTAGATAACTAAAATTATAAAAACAAATTTTAGATTAATTATAGAGAACAAAGAATTTATTTATTAAAAATGTAAGACATTGTTAAATTATCAAACATAACATAATAGCTCCTTATTTTATGGAGGAAAAAAAAGACCCAACCACTTTTATATTTAAGGTTATATATTGTATATTTTTTATATAAACCATTTTTTAAGCTATTTTTAATATGAAAGTATTTTTTCGTATTCAACTTGGTTCCGTAAAATTCCGCATCTGGTGACGCGATGAATGGCTATCTCACAAAGTAATGACGCAACAAGCAAAGGAACAAGTAAGCATATTTAGGTTGTACCATGCAAACAAAGATATCGCTAATGGCTTTAATGTTATAGGTGACGGCCATTTGTGGCCCTTCGATCAAAGAGGCAACAACCATAAACCCTCTTCGCACCACTTCTTCCCCACGGCTTTCCCTTGTTTTCTAGTGTAGCACTGCTGCCAGCCTTCTCCTTCGATGACTTGGCATGCTCTTCACCCTCAACCTGGGCCTCCCCACTTTGCTTACATCGCTACGAGGACCACAAGGTGACGCCAAGGCTTAGAGGAAGCACCCCGTGGCGCCCTTCCGTCAGCGGCCGCCTAGAGCCTTCTACCGACAGAAATTTCTTTGACTCGATGTAGAGCCCCTCCTCTCGCTCCCTCCGCCGCCCACCGCGACCGATGACCGGCGTTCCTCTGCTTCCTGCTTCTTTTCGGTTCCACCCCTTCTCGCCCTCATCCCTTTCACGTTTCCAAGACGCCCGGCCCCAGATTCAAACATAAATACCGTAACCACCGTTATTCCCTCGCTTCCTCCCTTAATGCTCTCTACCCAAGGGTTGGAACGTCAAGCCATTAAGGCCTCCTCTCGCACATCCCCACTCTGGCATATAACGATGCACAGAAAGTTTGAGAAGAAAGGTGAGTCAAGGAGTTTCTCCCACGTATTCACATGGAGGAGGAGGAAATTTTCGTATTTACGTGTGTCCGTGATCAAGGAAGAATTTGCTGAATCCGATGCGCACCTCCACATGGGGAAGCACACAAAGATTGAAGGTTTTTGCAACTAACATTTACCCGGAAATACAAGTATTTATAATTTTTTTTCAATTTTATATAGTATGAAAGGCATTGCAGATGCTCAAGCTTTTCAGACAACTTAAGGTTGGTTTCCAAGCATAAAACATTTTGAAATTTTAGCACAATTGAAAGCAATAATTGACAAATTCCTCAACTCGAAATAAGTAAACGTAAAAATATTTTGCTAATCAAAAAAGAATTTAGAAGAGCTTACATTGTCTTGTAAAATATTTAAATGGTTGATTTTTTTTTAATGATCAAGTGAATACTAGTTTAATGATTTTTAAGTTATGGTGATAATGAAAATGGTCAAAAGGTTTCACTTTATGAACCTATGATATAGAAAATCATTCATTTTATAATGTTAAATTAAGTATTAGATTCATTATATATTAAAAAACACTCTAATATATTTTTCCAATTTCAAAATTTCCTATTTTAATCAATACTTTTTTTCTTTTCTTTTTTTCACAGATATTATTGTATGCATATATTGTCATTATTGTCAATACCGTCATACTTCTTAGAATTGAATATTGGTGTATAATTTATTCCCTTCCTCCCAATCCATTTTACTAAATATATAAGCTTGTAACAAAGTAAATACAAACGGAAACAAAATGTTCATATTAAAACATAGGTATGCCACTATAATAATATAGCCTTGGGTTAAGGAAAGACTTTTATTATTTCTACCCATTTATTTAGTCTAAGACATTGTTTGTAAGTGCATAAACCAATTTACACATTGATATTTTATTCTTCACTTAATTAAAAAATCAACCAAATATCCCATCGATATTTTCTTCTCATTACAATTCAAAGTCATAATTTTATTAGGAAAGCTAGAAGAGATTGCTATTCTAAGCTCAATGTAGCCTAGCTTGATATTGTAAAGTGTTTCACTTAGTGAAATCATGATATAGAAAATAATTCATTGTATATCAAATAATACATTAGTTTCATTATATATTAAAAAACACCTCCTTAACATATTTTTTCCAATTTCAAAATTTCCCATTTTTAACCAATATTTATTTTTTTCTTTTCCCTGTCAATATTTCTAATACTAGTCATACTCACTTGGTGGGAATTGAATCTTGGTGGGGAGGATTCCGCTCCTTCCTCTCAATCCATTTTACCAAATATCCTATCTAGGTATTTTTTTCTTTGATATTTTTAATACTAATTTTTTTCTATCCCAAGTTAAGAATATAGACACAACTACTATAATCTTGGAAATAAAATAAAACAAAGGAAACCAAACAAGTGTATACTGAAATTAAAAACATATATGCCACTATAATAATATAGCCAGTAATATGTGAAATACTTATATTATTTTCACTCAAGATTAGTTCAACATATTGTCATGCACCTATACATATTGACTTTATGTATAGGGATTATTTCATTTATAGACCTGAAAGGTAAACTATCTCAAGTCATGTATTTTTTTCCGTATCTATAATCTTTTCAAAATTAAAAGGAAAATGTATCTAACTAGCTAGCTATCAAGATTTTGTGTGTAGTAATTGTATGTATAAACCAATTAATACATTGATATTTATTCTATTACAATTCAAAAATCAACCAATTATCCTATTGATACTTTCTTCTCATTAAAAGTCGAAACATACTCATTATGAGAGCTAGAAGAGACTACACCGAAGTTTGCTTAAATCTCAGGGGGATTTCTTATTTTCATTTAGCTACATAAAATGCTTCTTTATTGCCGTACTTTAACATTTTATTGTGGTTTGAGTATATTAATATAGATATTGATTTTTATCACAAAACAAAAAAATTGAAATTATGTTGTATGAGAGGTATCAAAATGTATGTACTAATATTACAATAATAAATGAATGCACTAAAAATATAAATAAAAAATATCATAATTTGTAGTTATGTTAGAAATTTTCAAGGTCTACTTTTAAAAACTTAGCAAATATTAGTAATCCTCAATTTTAACAAGTACTTTTTCCATATATCTACATTTTTATTCGATAAAATTTAATAAGACTTTATAATGTCTTTATTATACAATAATACATTTTCTATCATGTTGAATTAAAGAGCTTTTACAAAGGACAAGAGTCGTATTTCATGAAATAGGCAAATTCTACTAATAAATACTATCGTAACTACACAGAATTGGGTTGATACATTGCTTACCTAAAAGAATTAACTAGACTTATACAAAACATTTTAAATATTGGTTACATTTTGCAAAGCTGAAAACATAGAACTCAAAAACTCAAAAAATCTCATCAAAGAAAGTGGTTAATAAACCACTAAAGCAAATGAAAAAGGTTGTTTATAATATGTAGAAGCTCATCAATTACTATCAAAGAATTTATATAACACAAACACCTAGTCTCATTTAGAGATCTCATATTATTTAATTTTATCATATTGGAAGCGCTTCAATTTCAATAATTTATTGATATTAATTTCAGTTAGATGACTTCCAATTTATTTTTTACTTTTTTCCACATGTTACTGCTTCTGAACACCTTTTCTTTGATGGGGAAGTTTGACATACATTTATGTGAGACAAGAGAGAGGGAGTTTATAATTTACATTTATTTCTACGAATGTTACTGTTCATAATTTGGGGAATCACAAGAATATGTGTTAGATACAAATTATCCCATAGGAAGTGGAGTTCTTGTTTTTTTCTATGCAGACATTACATTGACATGCTTACATTCTGCCGAACTAATCGTATTAATGACAATTATTCTTCATTGTATGGGTTATATCTAGCTTCCCATTTAACCATTTTTGAGCTTGCTTAAATTTGTGAGATAAAGCTAAATTTCTCCACCCATATGAATGTCACTCTCATGTGAATCATGATTTTACCATGTGATCTTCGATGCACCTATTTTTGTTTTGCAACAACTATCCCAATTTCTTGTAGGATTTAAACAATACACCTCACTTTTTTACCTTTTTTCATTAATTGTGTAAATAAGCAAGCAGCCAACGAAGAGAGTTTATTAGGTCCCTATATTTTTAGCTGCTATCCCCCTTTATTGTTATTGTTATTATATCCCTTATTCTGTGGCCATGTAGTCTATATTGTTATTATTAAAGCAAATAGAAGCCCACTATTGTTATCAGGTGCTCTTACATTGTTATTGTTATGTTGGACAGATTAGCTGTACGCTACTGGGACTTTCTAGAAAAGGTGCAATGAGTTTTTTCTGGCTCATCATCCAAAATTATTTTATTTACGTAATGCAAAGGGAGGTTTCAACTCGCTAATTTCATGTTTATCTTCATTTTTTCTATTTTTGGATTTGTCCACACATTTGGTACCAAAGCTTTGGATTCTAGGGTTTCGCTTTCCTTCAAACAAGTCATCATGGAATTTTCGCTATAAATTGTTTTTCAGAAGGTTCAAAAGCTACCTACTACGAATAACTTTAATGAGTCAAAATTCTATACCCTGTTCGCAATATTTTTCGAAGAGATATGATTCCGTGGAATTTAGTATTTTGGAGTGATCCTACCATTCAAAGAGGTGACCTTGGGAAATTCCACATAATCCTCTGTGAGCACCGTATTTGGAATTCTATAAAAAGTAACAAAATTATACGAATTGTAGTTTACTTTTATCAATTTCAGATCCGATGAGCAGGCCAGTGGGGACATGGGTATGCCGTACAAGTTCGCTCTTCTACTGAAGCATCTCCACAATTAGTTCATTGTAGGATATTAGGTACAATTTGCCTTGAAGAATCCAAATCAAGTCGTACCTATGGTACATTGGAAAGAAGATTCGTAGGATATTATGACAAAAGACAAAAATATTTGCATCCAATTCAAAGATAATATCAATTTCAATATCGAGCCCTAAAACCAAGAAAAGGCGTGGTATTTTTTTTCAAATCGTACAGCCTTGTTTGAAAAATCAATTTGAAGCATTCCATGTGTTATTGAAGCATAGATGCTCGTAGATATTCAAATTACCCCTAAAAAGAATTAAATACCCATTGCTCCCCAAGGTACCTACTATGAGTCATGAATAGGAAGAAGTGAAACATGATATATCAAAATTACAAGACTAGTGCACCAACTTCTTCAAAGAGAAAAATGAAATGGATGTTTTTGGAAGAAAGGCATGGAAGCTAAGATGGATGGTTTAAGAAAGGCGGCAGTTTTGAAGAATGGCATGGAAGCTAAGATGGATGACATCGAAGCAATATAGATGACATGGAAGCAGATATAGATGAAAAATGAAAGACAACATGGAATATTGGGAATGATCTAAAAGAAGAGCATGGCAGGTTTGAAGGAAGGTTAGCAAGTTCATAAGCTGAATGATTCCTACTTTCCAGGAAAAGCATAGGAAAATCATGATGAAAAAAATAAATGTTAATCATGATTTCTACAAACTCTAATACTAGACACGCTATTATTCCAAGTTTACATGAGGAAGTTTGACTTGAAGGATCCCGTAACATGGATAATACAGAGCTGAGCAACATTTTGATCTCCATAATGTGCTTAGACACACAAAAGGTATGCATTGTAACTTTACATTTAGAACAAAATACATTTGGGGTAGGTTATGGCTGATGGCTTTTTTCTCGTAAAAAAAATATCACTTGGTCAATTTACCGAGGAAATGATATCACATTATGAGGATAAAAAGAGAAACAATTTTCTTTAGCCAATTGATAACTTTGGTGGTTCAACAGTGGAGCACATTCGTGACTTAAAAATTGAATATAAGGCGTACTGATATTCCATAGGAACACATGATTGATGTTCTATAGGGGACTTTAAAAGGATAATATCCATGAGGTTCACCTTTGGGAACTCGATTCATTAGAGAAGGCATTTTGTGCTGGAAAGAAAAATTTAAAGTAAATTATGGGCAACAATGAAGCCTACCACTACATTCATAAATATAGAAATGCTACATTTAGACTTCCACAACCTACAAGGTTTACATCACAAAAATTGAAGAAAGATCAAAGGGATTTTCTATTGTTGTGATAGAAAAATATAGTAACAATACATGTGCGCAGAATAAATTATTTTACATAGATTGGGAAGAGGGGAGGAATAAAAATGAACAAGAAACCACAAAATAAGAGGATATATACTAGGAAACAAACTTAGATAAAGAAGAAACATTCCAACCATATCTCCGTAATGCATTGGAATGAAATTACCACTCCTCAAACCTTGAAGATAAAGGACATTTCAAGAAGAAAAAATGTAATAGTGTTGATTGATTCAAAGAAAATTCATAATTTTATTCATTGTATGCAGCCAAGGAATTTAATTACCTTCATACCCAACAGAGTGTCAAGTGATGGTTGCAAATGGGAGGACCTGCAATAGCCTGAAAATGCCACAACATCAAGCTAACCATGGGGGAATGTATTAATAGTTGGAATTATTTCCATTCCAATGGGAGGTGTTGATGTTGTACCCAGAGCACAATGGAGCACAATCTTGGGGACTGGTGAGTTTTTAATTTTTTAAACGTTTCTAAAACTTTGAAAGGAAAGGAAGTTTAATACGTGGTATCTAGGAAGCTGTAGAAAGATAATGTTTAATGTCATGAAAAAAATTTTAAGAAAGAACAACGAGGCGTAATTGCACAATTATTCTCACCATAATTTCAAACATCAAAATCATCTATTTCTCTAGATTCCAAAATTTCTTGGACAATCATTCTGTTGTGTTTGAAACCTCCCAAAGGACCTCCCACCTATTCGTGATCATGATCTTTTTTGTCTATTTGATTTCAAGAAATGTTCTCCAAACATCAAATGCAGATATCCTTATGTCCAAAGAGTGAAATTGAAAACGATGATTGCAATATTGAGAGGTTGGTGTAATTCAACCCAGTCAAAGTTATTTCTTTTTTTCTCTAGTACTATGGGTACAAGAAGAATGATCATGGCACATGTGTCTCTGGATTATAGGGAGCTCAACAACATCATCATTAATGATAAATTTCCCACTTTGCGATTGATGAATTATTGGATGCATTACATGGATGTAACACTTCATTTCAATCTACTTATAGTAATTTCTAAACCTTTTTATTTTGGTTTATTATCATCTCACATCTGATTTATTTTTATCACTAATAATTCACTATTTCAACGTTATTCATTTACAAGCATATGTCATTGTAACTTACAACAATTTGGCTAGTTTACTCTTCTAACATAGAATTTCCTTTCTGTTCATTATGCAATGATATAATAACAAGTCTTCTATGTTTCACTTATGAATACACTATCTGCCTTTTCTATTTATCCACTAAACTTTCTAGTACTTAAACCCTTACATATATTCAACTTAATTGGGTGGCACAGAGTTACTATGATTCTCATATACACCTGGCCGTAACTATAAAGGTATTACCATATCTTTGAACATATAAGCTTTGACAATATCCAAAGTATGTCTAATTTTCCTATATGTAAATTCTCACCTTTGATTTTGTATCATTATCCACACATGATCATTGCAAAACCACCATACTTATTCGCATACCCCTTGTATCTCCACCCTACTCCCACTTACACAATATTGGTTATCACCAATAAAAACTTTTGTGTAACCTTCTTATGTTCACAATTTACATACCTTTATGAAGACATATCTATATATAAATTGGTAAGATCAAAGTTATACCTTTAAAACACTATTATCGAATCTTTAATTCTCAATTTGGAGTAATTGTTTTAATTATTAACTTATCTTAATGTTTGGTAATACATCCACAGGTATGTGTAATAATGGCACGTGATCCTTATTACACATTCAATTATCATCACTCGCATAAATTTCAATCAATATTAATGTTTTTATTTACCTTCAACTTAGTTAAGAAACCAACCGATTGGAATTTCCATGCAAACTGGGACACTTCCATGGCTAGTTGTCAATGTCGCCTTTAATAAAATATCTCATTTTTGATTTAGTTCATTTTTGAATGGTACTAATCACTAATTAACTTGTCATCATTTAAGAAATTTCTCCTTGCTTCGTTTGATCTTCGCCCATCCATCCCACTCATGTGTAATTTACCGATGTTTGGAATAAGTAGCATCTTGCAGCAATGGGTTTGTCCCAGGTGTATTAACTCCTAGGTACTACATCACATGGGCTTGTATCAAGACCCATTGATTCACAGAATTTTCAGATCATCTTCTCGAAGGACCCAAATTTGGATTGCCATGATCTTTATTATTGTTAGGGTTTATGGCTTCATAAAAACTCATGGTTTCAATTGAGGCTCTATTTCATTTGTTGTTTTAGTTGCAACATTTTTCCCTCTACGTCAGACTAGTTTGATTCGCTATGATTCTTCTCTACATTATTGTTTTAGCTATCGTGATCAGCAAAACACTTTTGATTTGAAGATTTTTGCCAAGGTTATACGCCATGGCTACCTGCATCTAGTCTCCAGGTAAGAACATAATACATTTTCATTGTATTTCTTTTATGCCAGTTACAAACTAGCTTGCATTTTTCTAGATTGAAGTTTCTGATTGTGCATTCTCATCAACATAATGTGGCGTATACCCAGTATATTCTGAGAAATGTGAGTTTGTTGACTTACACCATTCATGCTTAGTTTTTAATTTCCCCTCATACCCTCTACTGTGATTTATGTAATGGCATGCTCAGTCATTTCAATACGTTGTCATTATCATATTCCATATTAGTATTGGTGTGTTTGTATATGAGATTTTACTTTGTTGCACATTTTTATTTTACTATGGTAGTGAATCACAAAATCGTTGTGTTACCTTTTTCTATGATTATGTTTACCCTATTTTGTTGTTTTGAATATACCCATCTCGTCTTTACCCATCTGGTTTGTAACTAAATCACGAGTCCTTATCATCTAAATTTTCGTTCCCATTTCAGAACCAGTTGTCAGATTGAGTTATGTCCCTTCAGTATTGTAAAGACTAATAGCGTTTGTTTCCAAAACGCAGATAGAACCTAGCCCGCCTACGTTCCTTCCAGAAACGAAGATGGGTTTGTGGATAGTCTTTTTCCCTCCTTTAGCATTTTCGGCTAGTAGATTCATTTTCTGGTAAGATTATCGAAAAACCCAAATCTCTACTTTCTTAGTCAATAGTTACAGTTACAGCAGTCTCGAAATTTTTGTTTACAATTTTCGTTTTTCTTTCAGTAAACTTCTTCGCCGTATTATTTTCTAATTTTAAAGTCAATTGAGGTTGCTAGTTAAATTATCGCGTTTATGCATTATCAATTTTATATCCCGTCAGTTTTAATTGGACTGATTTCGGACTATATCATTTCTCAGCTATTACTCACCGGATCCCTCTTTAATCATTTATAATATTTCTATTATTAGTATGTCTGCAACCATAGTTTGTCCTTTCTGTCTTACTAAATTGTTGAATGTTACTGCGATACATGGTGCTGGAATACCATCTTTTCCAATTTACAGAAAACACAATTATGAATAAATTTAGCCCTATTATTACTGCTATCATACAATCTTATGTAACATCCCTTTAGTTTTTTTTCATTATGAGTATTACATGCTCTCCTCATTTTAGATTGCAAAGAACAACTTAGAGTTGAACCTTACTCAGGTGTCACTTCTCTTCCACTTGTTCAGTTCTCGCACTGTTATTTTAGTTCAATGATTTCAAGGTTAAAGTTACATCTCTAACCTTAGATGTTATCCTATGTAGGTATGACTACAATCCACTGCAATTGGGTACAATATTTATACAAGTTGTTTCCATTATGTACTTTAACACATAAACTATTGATGTACATGTTGGTCAGATGTTTGTTGGATTTCCATAGGGTAATATGCAAGAATTTTGCAGAGAAACAATTTTATTTTATTTTAAGGAACAGAGTTCCCTCTGTACGATATTTTATTACTGTCATCTCCTTTTTTTATTATGTATATAAAGTTTTCCTTTTTCAAATTTTGAGAAAGGAATACATGTTTAACACATGCAATGGAATAGCTCTATTTATAATTTATATTCTAGTGTTCTATTGTATGAAATCTCTCCTAATTGCATTTTTATTTCGTTCATCAATTTCTATCCCTATACTATAATATATAGAAATTAACGAGTCATGTTATTAATGTTTTTATTCCTCATGCATGCATTATTTTCTAGTGATAGTCATTACAAAAAATCTCTTACATGTATTATTATTTCTTTTTTTAAATTTCTGCATGCATATTATAGTACAAAAACTTATGGACCATACTGAAATGTTAATTTCTTCTGTTTCAGTTTACTTCAGATTTTAGTGTACAGGTCACATATACTAGTATAAGATAATTAACTACACATAACTTTACTGTGAGGTACCTAACCTCAGATCTAGACCCAATACTGGGTTATAGACATTCTGAGAGTTGGTTCTCTACAGAGTATGACTATACAACAATTCAGATTTAACTATTTCTCCTATAGTTAATTTTTTTAAATGTACAGACCACCAAAATATATTTATACCTCATATAATTTCAATTTCATAGACAAAGATTCAGACTGGAAATTTCATATAAACCTAACTACTTTACCTTTTTTAGTAACTCAGCATAGCATTAACATGTAATTAAAAATCAATTCCAATTAAATGTGCATACCACTTAGGTTAGACTAGATGCCTCCCAACCTTAGAGCTCTTTCTCCACAGCTCACCCCCAAGTAGATATTCTTTCCTTCAATGATCGACACCCTCTATCTATCTTGAATCAACTTATTTAATCTTAGTTTCCCTAGTCTATTTCCCTTAACTGCGTCCAGTTAATTCAGGATGTTTTTTCCTCTTTGCATAGGCTTTCCCTTTGTTTCTTCCACAAAGGTACTTTTAAAGCTAGCTTTTCTACTTTCTAGCTTTATTCCACCTCTTCCCAGTAATTTCCTCTTTACCGGGGCAGCTTTTTAGATGTTTATCTCCAATTTAAATTTAGTATTAAATTTATTTCTTCCAAGGATTTTTGGAAGTCTGGGAAAGTATTACAACCTTATCCATCCTCATGGATTTGGTTTCCAGATCTCTAGGAAAGTCTTACAACCTTATCCATCCTCATGGATTTGGTTTCCGGATCTCTAATCATAATCTAGTCATTGCACATAAATTTTCATTTTATTTTATTAAATTTAAATAATAAAATAAATACACACAATTGTTTTCCATTTGGGTCCATTGTACCCTTTTGGACTTCTTCAAATGTCTAATAAAATCATAGCAAACTGGGGATATTACAATGGAGCAATTTATTTTACCAAGTTGGATCTTCGTTCAGGATATCATCAAATTAGAATGAAGACTGAATATATTCCAAAAACAACATTTCAAACTCCTGAGGGTCATTATGAATTTTTAGTCATGCCTTTAGGCCTTACCAATGCACCTTTTACATTTCAAGGGTTGATGAATTCCATTTTTAAACCCTTCCTTATAAAATTTGGGTTAGTATTTTTTGATGATATGCTAATCTACAACAAATCTTGGAAGGATCATGTTCAATGTAATATCCCAAAATAGGGAAAATCAACAAGGTTGGGAATATCTTATGATATCCCAAGATTGTAGATCTAGTAATATTAAAACACAATATGAGGACTGTAACTAAGTAAAAAACAGATATAAATACACATTAGAATATGCAGAAATAGTTGAGCCATTTTATTAATATTTGGAGGTGCAAAATGAAAATACAACAGTGCTCAAAATATGAGACACTCAAGCCACAAAAGTATCCTAGAATGACCCTGTAATCATATCCCAAGAGGGACTGCGTAACTGTTGCTCTGTTGGAAGGTAAACTGCATTGTCCCTGCTATAGACGTAGGGACAGCAACTTCCTGTAAGATAGAAAGTCATATCTAGGCATAACGGGAGCTCCGATGATGCTGAAATTGTAGATATGGGCTCTATGATGGATTCCCAAGATAACCCTGGAAGGATTTCTCAGATCTGTAAGTCTAAGACAACCTTATCCCTAGGGCTCCATGAATATGCTACTGGGAATGCATATCTGAAGCTAGATCTGATAATATGATGGCTGCAATGATGTACAATCGGAACTAAGAAAGAAGGGTTGATCCCTTCACTAGATCCTTGGGCTAAAAGCTCAAGATCTAGCTCCTCCAATATCCTCCACTGAAAATAGCTACAGAATGAATAACAGCTTCAGAAAAATGCGTTGTGAGAGAGGGAGGCTCCTTTCCCCATAGAAAAATATGTCAAATCAGCTCTTGGGTGATGGCAACAATAGATCCAATGTGAGGAGGTTATCCCTCACAGGATTTCCAGCTAAAATGCTGGAAACTTCCTTCCTCCAATAGATCTGCAAGACTGAACTACGCAATCCTTGAAGGGACTGCTGCAACAAGGACACATAACCTCAAGGCCTAAATGTCAGATATAGATCTGATGCTATGGAAGACTGAATATGAAGAACAAAGTGGTAGGATGAATCCCCCACCATTTTTCTAGCTAAATACTAGAAACAACCTCCTAAAGATGGCACTAATGCCTGATATGTAATGAAGAAAAATCCTCTTCCTCGAAGATCACTCAAATAAAGAGGTGGGATTCCCGCTCAGGAACACCCTGCAAGCTCTGCTAAATAGCCCAAGCTTGCATAGAAATGTCCTAAGACAAATCTAGATCTAAACAGATCAAGAAATGCATAATCAAAATCATGCCTTCCATTGTGCCTTCACCTTCATTATATGCATGAGCCTTCCATAACCTAGGCCCACTCCAATTCTGCGCTACACATGTAGACAAAATCTCCATGTTTGACTACGTTGTTGATCCATGCCCTCCATCATGTTCACATGGTGATCACCCTCTCCATAATGCATGCATTAAATGCACCACTTCCTCCACTATCTCATCATGAATGATCTTCTTTGAATGTATCATGATCTTAGTTGACCTTATCAAATATCCATTTGATTTAATATTTAATCTACATGATCTTCTTTGACTGTTTCACCCTCCATAACCTATCTCATAAATGAGACATGATCTCCATTAATGGAGTTGCTCCACTAATCCATGATTCTAGATCTAGATCAAAAATGTCCACATACACACATAAAAGTGGATCTTATTCATCTTTTGGGGTTTTTGGGTCCCTCCACCCTTTTATTTACTTAATTTATTAAAAAGATCAAGGAATCTAATATTCCAAATGTGATGTTCAAATTTGGGAATATTACAGTCCCCCCCGGAAAAATGTTGCTTGTCCTCAAGCAATTCAAAAGGTAGATGCATCAGCCATCTATTCCCCTCCAAATGGCATCCACATAAGGAAGACTTATTCCATTTGCTGCAATATATTATGCATGTTTGGTTCCATAGCTGTCTTTCAGAAATATATGAGATGACTTCCAACCGCATGGTTAGATGTCCTCCTCTCACCATAAAGCACAAAGTGACAATCATATGATATCCAACATCATCATAAGTACATGAGATACATAAAATAAAGTATCTCTTTCCAAAAAGGAAAAGATTCATCATACAATACATTCCTTCATCCCATGTTTTGTGAATTTGGTTGGGCATTGTTATGCTCTCATTCTTAACCTTTTTGGCCTTATTGGATCCAAACTTCATCATTCCAAAGTTAAGCAAAAGAAGAAGGGAAGGAGTACCATGGGTAGACAAAGGTGTCAAACCATATTCTTCTAATAATAACCACTGGAGTAAGGCCCTTTGTTGCCATCCTCCATCTCCTTCATGTAAGATGGATAAGCCAAACTCCCCTAAACACAACCAAAATGAACATGCCTCCCTTTGCTGCATTTTATCTTTGATTTTCAAGGCATGAATCAGAAAATTATGAGCTATTGGGTGGTAACCATACTCACCCAAGAGCAGCCAGTGTAGCCATGCCTCCTTCTTCATTTCATATGTGTTTTTCAAGGCATGGATTAGAAAAATAAGAGCCTTTGGAGAGTGAAAGAAATCTCCCAATGGAAACCAACGTAACCAAGCATGTTGGCCCATACAAATCTGCAAGTGGTCATGCAACCCCTTGCTTATTATCCTTACCCATTCACTCCCATGTGGATGATGAATGAGGTACTGCATAATCATGGAATCCTCCCTTTATAGAATGCCATCCTTCCCAAACTGTTGAATAACTTTTCATTTCATGAAATGTTGAATGCATCTCTAATGATATCTCTTAATGAGATTATCTCTCCATAAAAGGCCCTCCAAAACCAAATAAGTTTTTGATTTGCTGCAAGTAGAATTTTCTCTTTGAGCAGTGAGAGGCTCATTGAGAAAGGGTCATCTAGAAGGGAGAAAAGGTTTCTCATTTCAAGATGTCTACTATTTGTCATCTTTGCTTCCATTGCTTCATGAGTGAAGATACCTCCAGAATTCTCCAAGAATGATGAAGCCCTTTCTTTGTCACAGCTACTAAGTGACATCATTTTAGATCTACAGGGTAATACATATGCTGTCTCAAAGTAAGTCATAATACTGATCTCATAATCAGCCATTGTACATAGGATAATGCTAATCCCATTTTCTTAAACTCTACATCTCAACTCAAGGGGTTAAATGTAGCTCAACAATGATGAACGGGGATAGTTTTCAGTCTCCTCCTTGATTATATCAAGGGTCCTCTGTGTTGTGATATGTCTGTGCTTCAAATCAAGACTTTGTTCTAACCCTTGGTTATGCATTATTCTTGAAAAAATATGTGCTAAGAATTTATGCATACCTTGGATCAACTGATATGTGGGAACCTCTTGACAGAACACAAGAGTTCCTCGAACCGGGACAATGGTATCTCCAACTGCTGGTAAGAGTGATGGCTTCTTTTCTTTAAGTGTACCAGCGCTGATATCTTCCTCCTCTTCCTCATGCATCTCCTGATCCATGCATGGGACTCCACATGTCAAGAGCTCAAGACTGTCTTGCAAAGATGCAAGTGTCTCTTCTCCATATACAAGTACTTTTGCAGTAGGTGGTGAAAGTAGTGACCTCTTGTCCAGAGTGACAAGATTTACAATATCCTTGGTTTTCTTAAGAAATGTCTCTTTGTAGCACATTTATGTCTTCTCCACATAAAACTCCTTCCTCAACTTGTGAAATAAATCTGAATACTTGTTCACCTTTGCATGCTCTAGGTGCCCAAACCACCAATCTTCTGCTTCATCTAAGAGATGAAGTGCTGCAATTTGAACAGCCTCTTCTTTAGCCACAAAATGTAGCTTGAAAAATGAATCTAACTCCCTCCTCCAAGCCTTGACATTTCTTGAGGAAGATCCATCAAATGTAGGCAAATAGAATCTATTTTGCCTCTTCCTTCTATTGCTGCTATAGGATCCTCTTTCTTCTTTAATCTTGAAGAATTGTTGGAGAGTTAGCTTCTCCTTGAAAGCTCTAGACTGTGCTTTGTAATCTTCAAGATAAAGACTGAGAGTCTCATGAGTCTCAGTTTCATTCCTTTCTTCATTTCTATACCTCTCACCTTCTTCAAAGAAAGTGGGCATAGTGGATCTATGAGGAGATCTAGGATTCTCCAGTCTTCTTTGCTGCTGATAGGAAGTGCTTTCCTCATCAGATCTGCTTCTTGGATGTCCTTCCTCCTTCATTTGATTGAACTCCTTGGAGATATATTGCATGGATATAAAGAAAGGAGTGACATATTCCACATCCTCCATGATAGATCTCATCTATCTATTCTTCTTTCAATGTAAAAAGATGAAGTGTCCACAAGCTGAGTCAAAGATCATGCTTTGATACCACTGTAATATCCCAAAATAGGGAAAATAAACCAGGTTGGGAATATCTTATGATATCCCAAGATTGTATATCCATTAATATTAAAACACAATATGAGGACTGCAACTAAGTAAAAAATAGATCTAAATACACATCAGAATATACAGAAATAGCTGAGCCATTTTATTAATATTTGGAGTTGCAAAATGCAAATACAACAGTGCTCAAAATATGAGACACTCAAGCCACAAAAGTAGCCTAAAATGACCCTGCAATCATATCCCAAGAGGGACAGCGTAACTGCTACTCTGCTGGAAGGTAAAATGTGTTGTTCCTGCTACAGATGTAGGGACTGCACCTGCCTGTAAGATAGAAAGTCAGATCTAGGAATAACGGGAGCTCCGATGATGCTGAAATTGTAGATCTGGGCTCTATGATGGATTCCAAAGATAACCCTGGAAGGATTTCTCAAATCTGTAAGTCTAGGACAACCTTCTCCCTAGGGCTCCATGAATATGTTGCTGGGAATGCAGATCTGAAGCTAGATCTGATAATATGATGGCTACAATGATGTACAATCGGATCTAAGCAAGAAGGGTTGATCCCTTCACTAGATCCTTTGGCTAAAAGCTCAATATATAGCTCCTCCAATCTCCTCCACTAAAAATAGCTGCAGAATGAATAGAAACTTTAGAAAAATACGATGTGAGAGAGGGAGGCTCCTTTCCCCATAGAGAAATATGTCAAATCAGCTCCTGGGTGATGGCAACAATAGATCCAATGTGAGGAGGTTATCCCTCACAGGATTTCTAGCTGAAATGCTGGAAACTTCCTTCCTCCAATAGATCTGCAAGACTGAACTGTGCAATCCTTGAAGGGACTGCTACAACAAGGAGGCAAAACCTCAAAGCCTAAATTCCGGATATAGATCTAATGCTCTGGAAGACTGAATATGAAGAAAAATATTGTAGGATGAATCCTCCACCGGTTTTCTAGCTGAACACTAGAAACAACCTCCTAAAGATGGCACTAATGCCTGATATGGAATGAATAAAAATCCTCTTCCTCATATATCACTCAAAGAAAGAGGTGGGATTCCCGCCCGGGAACACCCTGCAAGCTCTGCTAAATAGCCCAAGATTTCATAGAAATGTCCTAAGACAAATCTAGATCTAAACAGATCAAGAAATGCATAATCAAAATCATGCCTTCCATTGTGCCTTCACCTTCATTATATGCATGAGCCTTCCATAACCTAGGCCCACTCCAATACTGCACTACACATGTGGACAAAGTCTCCATGTTTGACTATGTTGTTGATCCATGCCCTCCATCATGTTCACATGGTGATCACCCTCTCCATCATGCATGCATTAAATGCACCACTTCCTCCACTATCTCATCATGAATGATCTTCTTTGAATGTGTCATGATCTTAGTTGACCTTATCAAAGATCCATGTGATTTAATATTTAATATACATGATCTTCTTTTACTGTTTCACCCTCCATAACCTATCTCATAAATGAGACATGATCTCCATTAATGGAGTTGCTCCACTACTCCATGATTCTAGATCTAGATCAAAAATGTCCACATACACACATAAAAGTGGATCTTATTCATCTTTTGGGGTTTGTGGGTCCCTCCACCCTTTTATTTACTTAAATTATTAAAAATATCAAGGACTCTAATATTCCAAATGTGATGTCCAAATTTTGGAATATTACATTCAACATGTTGACAAGGTGCTCAAACTATTGGAGGAGAAACAATTATATGCAAAAACATCCTATTGTTTCTTGGAGTTTAGGAGGTGAAATATCTTTCTCATATTGTATCTCAAGAGGTTGCTAAGGTATACCCTACCAAAATTAAAGCCATCAAGGAATGGAAAGTCCCCACAACCATGAAGCAGTTGCGAGTATTTCTTGGGTTAACACGGTATTATCACAAGTTTGTTAAGAATTATGGGAGAATACCAGAACCTTTAACAACATTATTGAATAAATATGCATTTTCATGGACTCATGAAGCAACTAAGGCCTTTGAAAATCTTAAAGAGGCAATGTGCCTAGCACCAATCTTATCTACGCCAGAATTCACAAAAACCTTTATTGTGGAATATGATGCCTCGAGAAATGGAATTGGTGTTGTTTGAATGCAATAAGGAAGACTCATTTCCTTTGAAAGTTATCCAATCAAAGAAAAGTATTTACAGAAATATATTTATGAGAAGTAAATGTTGGAAATATTACATGAACTAAATAAATGGTGACCTTACCTAGTGGGAAGACACTTCAGTGTAAAAACTGATCATGATAGTCTTAAATAATTTTTGGAACAAAGACTATCTTCAGAAGAGCAGCAAAAGTGGGTCACAAAGATGTTGGTTTATGACTTTTAAATCATCTACAAAAAAGGGAAGCTAAATGTTGATGTAGACGCACTCTCAAGAAAGGATGAGGAGGTGGAAGCATTTCTTTGTGCCATTTCTATTATCCAACTAGATTGGAATACCTAAGAAAGGAAGCAATGGAAGAATGAAAAATAAGTGTGGACACTCATTTAAAAGTTGCAGCAAGATCCCAGTACATCTGATACATTTAGTTGGAAAAATGATTCCTTATGGTACAAAGATCGCTTATATCTTTATAATAATTCCCAACTAAAACAAAATATTATTTTGGAATTGCACACTTCTCCACTAGGAGGATACTCAGGATTTTTAAAAACTTACCACAAGGTGAAGAAATATTTTTTTTGGGATGGCCTTAAATCAGATATTCAAAATTTTGTGGTAGAATTTTTGGTTTGACGGTAAAATAATGTTGAGACAATTAAGACCCCGGGTCTGCTACAACCTTTACCCATTCCAAATCAACATTGTGAGGAGGTTTCAATGGATTTTATCACAGGTTTACCTAAGTCCGAAGGAAAGAGTGTCATCATGGTGGTAGTTGATAGACTTACCAAGTATGCACACTTTTGTTCATTATCTCATCCATTTAAAGCACGTACAGTTGCTACTGCATTTATGGAAACAATTCAAAAGATACATGGAAACCCAAATATTATTGTAAGCGACAGGGATCCCATTTTCACTAGAAATTTTTGGATGGAATTATTTTCTTGTTTGGGTACTCAACTAACCCATAGCTCATCTTATCATCCTCAATCCAATGGGAAAAATGCGAGTAAAAAAATGTTTGGAAGGATATCTTTGTTTTTTTTTATCTGATAAACAAACACAATGGGTCAAGTGGTTACCTCTGGTTGAATGGTGGTATAACACTTCCTTCCATACTACAGCAAAAATGACCCCATTTATGGCACTTTGTGGATATCATCCACCTTCCATCACAGCATATTTAAGAGAAAATTCTAAGGTTCAAGCAGTGGAAGATCACATTGAGCATCAACAAGTTCTCCAACCCTTAAATCATAACCTAAATTTGGCACAAAATTGAATTAAACAACAGGAAAATCCACATCGCAACGAGAGAATTTTTGATGTAGGAGACTGCGTATTTTTACGGCTACAACCATACAAAAAAATTTCCCTCAAGAAAGCTAAGAAGGATAATAAATTATCGCCAAAGTACTATGGTCCTTACAAGGTGTTGCAAAATATTGGTACTATGACCTACAAATTGGAGCTTCTTGCTTCTTGTCGAGTGCACCTAGTTTTCCATGTTTCATGCTTAAAGAAGGTTATTGGTGACAAACTTCCAGTTCAAACAATACTTCCAAAATTTGATGAGGTAGGAAAAATCATATTGGAACATGAAGCAGTCACGGAAACAAGAACTTGATAGCTACAAAATCAATTAATTTCAAAGTATCTCATCAAGTGTAAGAACTTACCCACTGAAGATTCAACATGGGAGGATGATAATTTTATACAGAAGCATCCGGAGCTACTCAAGCATCGAGGATAACACTTTTTTGAAGGAGGGGGGCATGTTAGTTCCCTATATTAATAGTTTTATCCCCTTATTGTTATTGTTGTTCCCATGTAGTCCCCATATTGTTATTATTGTGCCCAATAAAAGCCCACTATTGTTATTGGTGTGCCCTTACAATGTTAGTATTATGTCGTTTAGGATTATATTGTGACCGATTGGACTCCTGTATATATAAAGGAGGTTTTTTCATTTTTATCATCCAATAATTGTTCATTTATGTAATGTAAAGGAGGTTTCCCCCTCGAAGTGGTTGATTTCTGAGGCATTGATCTCTCTTTTATTCTATCTTTGGAGTTGGTTCCATAACAGAGTTACTCAGAATTATTGGAATTTTTTTATATGGAACCTAATACATACTAAAAATATTGCATCCAATAAAAATGTTGAAATTATGGAAAATTACAAGAACATATAAAATTTCAATGTGGAAAATGTTATGCAAATTCTTGAAATTTTCTATTCAACATACATTAATTTGGGTATGCCATTTCGGGAGATTTTTTTAAGGACATGTTTTGATATGGATTATATTCACAAATTTTCTGGGAGTAATAAATTGCAGATCATCCCTGGAAAATATGGTTTCATTTCTCAGCCCAATCAAGGTCGTCATCTTAAGAAACGTCCTACTAAATTTTAAATGAAAAAGTTGTTGTGGGGCTTCAAACCGAGTGAATTAAACTTCACCAAAGTAGGCCACGAAGAGGTTCTATTATGTTTTGAAGAAATATAGGAAAACAAATTTCAGTACTTGGAAAAATCGCATGCCTTTGACAATCAAATGTGATTTCCATAAATGCAAGAAGAAATGACAATGATGGTAGTGCATTTTGATGGAGTGTTTGAGATTTTTTACTGTACTTTGATACATTGTTTGAGGTTTTTTACTATACTTTGATACAGTGTTTGAGGTTTTTTACTGTACTTTGATGCACTTCTGATGTTATTATTTGTTATACTACGGGTGAGTCCAATTTAATGTGGGTATGTGCTTCTTTTTCCTATATTATTAGATTGCTTACCCCAATGCATTTACCATGATAGCTTGTTGTTAGCATTGCATTTGGCTATCGATGCTAGAACCCACTTTTCATCTTGAGTATAAAGGTATGGGAGCTTTTACAACTACAAAACATCCACACTTCTGCTTAAGTCCAATATTTTAGTTGCAACATGTCAACTTTTACTCACTGAAATTGTTTCAAAGCAACTTTCGAATAGAAAAAAGAATAAGTTAAAGAATACATTTTTTTTTATTATTATTCTATAACTAAGTTTGAGCCATAGATATATGATTAGAACTATGATACCTGAATATTGTGGAAATTGACATGATGAATGAATGTGGCAGTCTTATTTCCTTAACATTCCTTTCCCCATTATCAAAGCACCAACCAAGAGAGTACCATGGAATTCTGAGAAATGCAGGGTCAATATCTTGCAATGTCTTGACTATCCTATGAGGGGCTTGGTTTTTGAAGGGGGTCACACTTTGGAGTATCTCTCCAATGATATTGGCAACACTTGCATCTATATTCAAGATAAAAACATACCATACAATGATCTCATTGCAAATTGTGGCAAAAATGTGTTTTTGTTTCCTCAAGTATATTGTAGTAACATATTACCAATGTGTTCCTCCATAATGCAGCAGTGTAGTTGAAATTTATGGTTATGTTGAGACTTGTTTCTTTTTATCAAGTGTAGAATCATTTTTTATTTAAGAAATAGTCCCAAATCTTTTAGCTAAATGGCTTCTTTGGGGGTTCAATTTTTTTGGTTTAGAATCACATCAGTAATGAACATTTTCATACCTTTGATGAAGACATGTATAATATACCTTTGTGGTAATGTATGCAGTGGTTGGAAAGATGGCATTCGATGCACATTTTCTCCATGTATTATTGTAAGACTCTCGAAATGAGGGATTTTATGTATAATTGTAATGCCACTAACCAAAATTATAGTTCAATGTGTATGTAAGACACGGTTTGATATTTTGGTTATGTACGCATTACATTTGTTTAATTTCCTGGTTAAGGATTCCATATGTGCTCAACATGAAATTTATTTCTAAATAAAGAAAAAAAATATTTTCTAAACAAATAAATAAATGTCAGCTATGGAAAAAAAATAAAATTATTTTTAATTAAAAGTGTTATAACTTAGTGTTATAATGCAATTTGTTTATTTATAATTTTAATAAGAAAATGAGAACAATTACATTAAAAATATTTCATTATCTAAATATAATGGTTATATTATTAATTAATATCCTCTAACGAAGTGTTTTTGGGGAAGGATATTACTATTAAAATCTAATGAATATGATATCCAATTCCTAATTGGAAAACCAATAATTTATTTAATATCTTCTCAATAAAATATATATAGAGATTCCTAAATGGGAAACCAATATTTTACTTAATATCTTCTCAATAAAATATATATAGAGACATGGATTATTTTAAATTGTTTTTATGAGTTTTTAAAATTAAATTTAAAAAATATATACAAAATTTTAATTAATAAAATGTACTATATAGAGGTATAAATGGAAAAATATATTTATATATTTTAAAGATAGAATATAATAAATTCTAAATATTAAATTTAACATATAATTGATTGTATATTGGAAAATAATCATATTTTCTAGTAACTCCTTTATCCGTTGTGGCATAGAGTGATTCAATAAAGGATCCATACCTACATTCACAAACCATCCATTTCCAAATTTCCAAGATAGTTAGTTCCCTATAAGTGTATAAACGAGAACTAAAGTTATTTAGATAATAAAAGCATTTGTACTAGGTATATTCCTATGCCTCATTCAATTCTCTACTAATAGGTGGTGAGTGTGGTATTATTTAATTGCTTGTTGCCAAAGGCTTGTACAACTAATTAGCCTGCATATTCTTCTCAGGTACGGCCTTCCCAAAGTGATGTTCTTAGTTATTTCACTTATTATCTATGTGATATTATTTGATGCAGGAGCATCCAACTCAGGGTGAACAAAAATAAAAGTATTTTGTCTCACAGGTTTACAGGTCATTGCACCTGAGTTTGTTTAAATTATTTTCTTTAATTTCTAGCATTTAGGACTTAAGAACAAATTATGTTTTTAATTGCATTATAATTCCTTTTAGTTACTATTTTTAATTAAGTACATAATTTAGGTGAATAGAAGAGAATAGTTACCAAATGTAACTACCTATAATTGTTGAAAGTTTCAAGAAAAAAACAACTGTTCAACAAGTCATACAAAAAGGACAAGAAAATACTTTTGGAGGGGATTTTTTTCCATCATAACAGAAAAGAAAAATAAAACCATTCAAGAGATTTTGCAAAACCATCTGAGATTGATCTGCAGTAAAATACCATTCTTTTCATTTTTTATGATAAATTGAATGCATGTACCAATATAGCAAAGACTGGCAAAGTTAAATTGATTTTACAGGTATTGGAGCAATTACAAAAATTGACAAGCCGAGACATTCATCAACTAGGAGAGCTTTTTAATTTAAGGAACACACCAAGATTCATAACCAAGAGGACACATGAAACCTTCATAGGTATTCACCAAATTGAAGCAACAGATTTTTATTTTCAATATTGATAAAATAAGTTATGTTTTACAAGTTTCAAAAACACAAAACATATTACCTGTCGAATTAAGGAGATGGGTTTGAAACCCAACACAGAAATTATTCTACCAACAATTAATGTCTAGACTATGGATAAATGAAAAAACAAACAGACCCCGAAGGAATAATCAAGTGCATAATTGTGTATAAAACCTAGTCTACTTACAAAAGAAGAAGCATATGTAACAGGTCATCAACAGAGAAGTCCACATAAATATAGCTAAACAGGGGAGCCAAGGCTCACAATAAAAAATAATTCCAAATCACCAGAAGTGACCAAAGGGAAAGACCCTACCCGTTTGGGTTAATAACGGTGGAGTTGAAAAACCACGTTTGGAGAACCAGAAGTCACCTGTAAGGAGAAATATCGAAGTGTTAAAATATGCACAAGAATAAAAAGAACTC
The DNA here is from genome assembly GCA_034641835.2 of Pinus albicaulis. Lineage (NCBI taxonomy): Eukaryota > Viridiplantae > Streptophyta > Pinopsida > Pinales > Pinaceae > Pinus > Pinus albicaulis. Next base: position 174,483 of record JAXQQM020085097.1, read on the forward strand.
CTAAACCAGAGTAAAGCACGAGGAAAGATTTTTAACCTTCGGCTTAGCAGCAGAGTAACGTTGAATGAAGGAGGAAATCTGGTCGCTAGCCATCAAGGGATCCTGCTCAGAAGGAGCAACAACCCTTAGTATAACCAATAAAGAAAATCGAAGAAGTGAAACATGGACAGACAACTTACCATTGTGAAATTGATGAGCTGAGGTCGAATGCTGAGTCCCCTGATGGCTGTGACCTGAAACAGTGTAGACAAACAACTAGTTAATCAAAAGATTATTTTCAGTGAGCAGATAAAATAACGTTGGAGCAAAAGCAGTCAAGAAGATACAAATAGGAATAGCACCCATAAAATTTCATGGCGGAGAAACCCTGTTGACGACAACGCAGAAACAGGCGAAATCAGTGAACTCATTAGTAGAGCAAGAAAAACAAACAGAATCATCATATCGACAGAGCTTAATGAGTAAAATAAAGCCATAGTGAGAGATTTCATGAAGCACCCACATGTAAAATCAGAGCCGTGACCATAACGGGGTCAAAGGGGTCACGAGGAATTGGACCATCCCACCCACAGAGGACCATATGGAGGAAACCCTCACAGCCACTGAATAGAAAAGTAAAAAATACCAAACCAACAAAGGTGAGGCGTGTGACTAAGGCGGTAGAACAGGTTTCGAGGACGGGACAGGTGTCCTCCTCACCTCTTTCACAAGGACGAGTCATAAATCAACATTTGAATACATATCATTTGCAAAATCACAAAAATCTAATAACATTAATAATCATTGAATTATTGATTGAGTGTTAGGTTTAAAAAGGGCTGGGTCCCATCATTTTTGGTATTAGAGCAGGTTGAGCGTTTAAAAAAAATATATGGAAGTTGGAAGGCGAGGTCGTGGGAGAGCTATTCGAAGAGTAGCAGATGAAGGAATGAGAGAGGATATTAGGATCTTAAACGTCTGTTTGGTGGGAGTAGAAGTAGGAAGAAGAAGGGATCCTGATGGAGGAGATGATGGTGATGAGGAAGCTGCAGAGACAACAGATGGATTAGATGGAGAAGGACCTGAAGTTAGAATGTTGAGGTTAGTATTACTATCAAACAGTAAGCCAAAGCATGAGCTTTCGAATTATGATGGAAGTTTATCAGCAGAGGTACTGTTGGATTGGCTCAGTGAGCTAAATAAGTATTTTCACTATGAGGAGATCAGTGAAGATGAAACAGTTAAATTTGCTGCCACCAGGTTGAAAGGGCATGCATCCTTATGGTGGGATACTGTACAAGTAGAGAGGAAGAGGTTGAACAGGCAGCCTATAAAAAAATGGACCAGGATGGAAGCTAAATTGAAGGGTAAATTATTACCCAAAGACTATTAGATTGTTATGTACAAGAAAGTACAGAATTTGAAACAGAAGGGGATGACTGTAAGAGAATACATTGAGGAATTCTATCGAGTAAACCTAAGAGCCAGTTACATGGAAGACACCCTAGAAAAAATATCAAGGTTTTTGAATGGGTTAAGGTGGGAAATATTGGATGAGATAAGTATTATTTCACCTAGAACCATAGATGAAGCTTATCAAAGTGCCTTAAAGGAAGACGAGAAAATAAACAAGAAACAGAATGCCAGAAGAGGAGGAGGGTCTGGCAGAGGGAAAGGACGAGCCTATGGCAAAGGTAGAGCTGCCAACCCTAATGATGAAGGTAGTAGTTCAAAGACTCCAGGGATAGCAGAGAAGGACAATAACAGTGGGGAGGAAGGCCATACCAGCATAGAAGAGGTAATGGCAGAGGCAGAGGAGCTGCCATCTAGTGTCACAAGTGCCACAAGTGGGGGCACAAGTCCTTTGAGTGTCCAGTGGGTGAACAGGCTGGAGCAAGAGGATCATATGTTTCCCAGACAGAGGAGGCAGAGGTACCACCACAAGAGATAGAAAATGTGCCGGAGACAGGGGAAGCCTTGGTCTTGAATAAGGTATTTCTAAAACCAACAATGGAGATAGCTGACCCAACTCAAAGGAAGGCATTATTCCGGACAGTCTGTACGTCACATGGAAAATGCTGCAAACTGATTATCTATAGTGGGAGCACAGATAATCTAGTTGCCACAGAGATGGTGGAGAATTTGGGATTGAAAAGATCGAAACACCCCACCCCTTACAAGGTGTCATGGTTAAAGAAGGGACATCAACTTTTAGTTGATGAACAATGTGAGGTTGAGTTCCATATTGGCAAGTACAAAGATAAAGTTGTTTTTGATATTATGCCTATGGACGTGTGTCACATACTTCTAGGGAGACCATGACAGTATGACAACAAATTAGTACATGATGGGAAGACAAACTATTACAAGTTTTTCAAGGATGGGATTAAGCATGCGCTTGTACCCATCAAGGAAGAAGAGACAAGAGAAACTAGTGGAGTCAAAGTATTGTTGGTGGGAGGAAAGGAATTTTTTAAATGGATCGAGGATAACGAGATAAAATATGTTGTTGTAAGGAGGTCAAAAACAGTGTTATTACACACTAAAATTATGGATTTTCCTGAAGAAATACAAGACTTGTTATAGGAGTTCAGGGACATTGTAGTGGATGATTTTCCAGATGAATTACCTCCTAAGAGAAGTATCAGTCATCACATAGACTTTATACCTGGAGCTAGTTTACCAAATAAGGTAGCATACCGAATGAGTCCTAAGCACAACGAGGAAATCAGGAAACAGGTACAAGAATTTTCGATAAGGGGTTGATAAGGGAGAGTTTAAGTCCCTGTGCAGTTCTGACTAGTTTAACTCCCAAGAAAGGAGGAGAGTGGCGAATGTGCACAGATTCGAGAGCCATTAATAAGATTACCATTAGGTACAGATTCCCATTGCCACGTATGGATGACATGATGGATTGCTTAAGTGGAGCAGCGTACTTCTCAAAAATTGATCTGAAGAGCGGATAGCACCAGATCTGAATCCGATAGGGGGATGAATGGAAAACAGCTTTCAAAACAAATGAAGGACTATATAAGTGGCTGGTGATGCCATTCGGATTAAGTAACACCCCTAGTACCTTTATGTGTCTGATGAACGAAATGCTGAAAGAGTTCATCAGAAAGTTCGTAATTATATATCGTGATGATATACTGATTTTAAGTAAGACCAAAGAAGAACATTTCCGAAATGTTCGGAGTGTGATGGAGAAGTTGCAACAAAAAAAATTGCTGATAGCTTTGAAGAAATATTCTTTTTTTTAGAAGGAATTATTTTATTTTGGTTTTTTGATTGCAGAGAATGAGTTGAAGATGGACCCAGAGAAAGTTGCAGCTATTTTTAGCTGGCCATCCCCAAGGAGCCTGTTTGAGGGTCTTAGTTTTTATGGATTGGAAAGTTTTTATCGTAAGTTCATAAGAAATTTTAGTGAGATCTAAGCACCCATGTTGGAAACAATAAAAAATGCAAATCAACCTTTCTGTTGGACTGAAGCGGTAGAATTTTTTTTTTAGATTTTGAAAAAGAAGATCACTAAAAGACCGATTTTGAGGTTATATGATTTTAAAAAACTATTCCAAGTTCATTGTGATGCTAGTGGTATAGCCATTGGAGCTGTACTCAGCCAGGAAGGAAAACCGGTCACTTATTTCAGTGAAAAGCTAAATGAAAGTAGGCAAAAGTACTCGTCGTATGATAAGTAGTTTTATGCGGTTGTCCAAGAACTGTAGCATTGGAGACACTATCTGTTGGTTAGTGAATTTATTTTGTTTTCTGATAATTCTGCATTGCAGTATGTTATGTAACAACATAAGCTAAACCACAAGCATGCAAAGTGGGTTGAATACTTGCAGAGTTTCACGTTTGTATTAAAGCATATCAGTGGACAGACCAACAAGGTAGCAGATGCATTGAGCAGAAGAGCTTTTCTCTTACAGGAGAGTACGATACAAGTGCTGGGATTTGAACACCTAAAAGACTTGTATAAAAAAGATGCAGATTTCAAGGAGGCTTATGAAGCCTGCCAGAATTCTTTGTTGAGAAATAATAGTCCATGGCTGGACTATAACTTATAGGAGAAATTGTTGTTTAAAGGAGGACATTTATGTATTCCCAAATGTTCAATGAGGGAGAACATCATCCAGGAAAAGCACAGTGGAGGTCTTGCCGGACATTTCGACATTGATAAGACCCTGAATCAGCTCAGTCACTTTTATTACTGGCCGAAGATGCAAAGTGATGTGCAGCAATTTGTAACCATATGTAATGTGTGCCAGTTGGAGAAAGGACACAGTCGGAATATTGGACTCTACACACCACTGCCTATTCCGAGCAGATCGTGGGACTCACTAAGCTTGGACTTTTTCTTAGGTCTACCCAGAACACATCGCGGTTATGAATCTGTGATGGTGGTAGTGGACCGGTTTTCAAAAATGGCACATTTCATTCCTTGTAAAGAAACTAGTGATGCCACTCACGTAGCACATTTGTTTTTTACGAAGTTTGTCAGACTGCACGGGTTGCCTAAGTCAATAATTTTCGACAGGGACATGAAATTCAGAGGACATTTCTGGCGTACCCTGTGGAAGAATTTGGACACACAATTGAGCTTCAGCTCTTCTTATCACCCACAGACTGATGGGCAGATAGAGGTGGTAAACAGAAGCTTAGGAAACCTACTACGGAGTTTGATTAGAAAAAATTCATGAATGTGGGATCGTGTACCTACACAGGCAGAATTCGCCTATAAGGATTCACCAAATCAAAGCACAGGATATATCCCTTTTCAGATCTTGTATGGCATGCATCCTCGCAAAGTGCATGAGTTACGGGATCTGGGACAGTTGGAAAAAGGACTGTTGATGGGGAGGATTTTTCCAAAGCAATGAATGACCTACATGAACAAGTAAAATCTAAGTTGCAGGATAACAGTCAGAAGTATAAACAGCAAGCAAATCTAAAATGACGAGAGGTACAGTTTCAGGTGGGAGACGATGTTCTCGCACATTTACGCAAATAAAGGTTCACTAAGGGTGAGTACAACAAATTGAAGTTTAAAAAAATTGGCCGTTGCAAAATTCTATGTAAATTCTCTGCAAATGCCTACGTATTATAGTTACCCCAAGGAATAGGCATATCACCTATCTTCAATGTAGCAGATCTGTTTCCATACACTGCCAGTCCTCAAGAGGACAGTTTGGCACGGCCAGAGCGGGACACCAAGACAGGAAGTGGATCTTGGATGAGGCAAATTCCTTTGGCTCAACCCCTTGAGATCGAGAGAATTCTGGACACACAGGTGGCCAAGTGGACTCGCAGAAAAGAGTACCTCCAGTACCTTGTCAAGTGGAAGAACCGTCCCATTGAGGACACTTCGTGGCTTGACGCGGCTAGATACAACACGCAGGATATTCAGTGCAGGAGCTCATGGAACGGAGCCATGAATTTTTGTTGCCTCGGGAGCCTGATGCAGGAGCATCTAGCTCAGGGTGAAGAAAAATAAAAGTATTTTGTCTCACAGGTTTACAGGTCATTGCACCTAAATTTGTTTTAAATTATTTTCTTTAATTTATACCATTTAGGACTTAAGAACAAATTATGTTTTTAATTTCATTATAATTCCTTTTAGTTACTAATTTTACTTAAGTACAGAATTCAGCTAAACGAAAGAGAATAGTTACCAAATGTAACTACCTATAACTATTGACAGTTTCAAGAAAAAAACAATTGTTCAAAAAGTCATACAAAAAGGACAAGACAATACATTTGGAGGGGATTTTTTTTCGTCATATCAGAAAAGAAAAATAAAACCATTCAGGAGATTTTGTAAAACCATCTGAGTCTCATCTGTAGTCAAATACCATTCTTTTCATTTTTTATGATAAATTGAATGCATGCACGAGTATATAAAAGACTGGAAAACTTAAATGGTTTTTACAGGTATTGGAGCAATTACAAAAATTGACAAGCCGAGACATTCATCAACCAGGAGAGATTTCCAATTTAAGGAACACACCGAGATTCATAACCAAGAGGATGTACGAAACCTTCACAGGTATTCACCAAATTGAAGCAACGGATTTTTATTTTCAATATTGATAAAATAAGTTATGTTTTACAAGTCTCAAAAACACAAAACATATTACATGTCGAATTAAGTAACTGGGTTCGAAACCCGACACAGATATTATGCTACCAACAGTGAATGTCTGGACTATAAATAAATGAAAAACAAATAGACCGTGAAGGAAGAATCAAGCGCGTAACTGCGTATAAACCCTATTCTACTTACAAATGAAGAAGCATCTGTAACAGGTCATAAATAGAGAAGTCCACATAAAGATAACGAAATAGGGAGCCAAGGCTCATAATCGAAAATAATTCCAAATCACCAGAAGCGACCAAAGGGAAAGACCCTACCCGTTTGGATTAATAACGTTGGAGTTGAAAAACCACGTTTGGAGAACCAGAAGTCACCTGCAAGGAGAAAGACTCAAGTGTTAAAATCTGCAAAAGAATAAAAAGAACTCTTGAACTAGAGTAAAGCATGAGGAAGGATTTCTAACCTTCGGCTTACCAGCAGAGTAATGCTGAACGAAGGAGGAAGTACAGTCGCCAGCCAACATGGGAGCCTGCTCACAAGGAATAACAACCCTTGGTATAACCAAGAAATAAAGTCGAAGAACTGAAACATGGAAAAACAACTTACCATTGTGAAATTGATGAGCTGAGGTCGAATGTCGAGTACCCTGATGGTTGTGACCTAAAACAGCATAGACAAACAACCAGTTAATCAACAGATTATTTTGAGTGAGCGAACAAAATTTTGTTGGAGCGAAAGCATTCAAGAGGATACAAATAGGAATAGCACCCATAAACTTTCATGGAAAAGAAATCCTATTGGCGACAACGCAGAAATAAGAGAAATTTTTGAACTAATTAGAAGAGCAAGAAAAACAAACAGAATCCTCATATCGACAGAGCTGAATGAGTAAAATAGAGCCACAATGAGAGATTTCATGAATCACCCACAAGTAAAATCAAAGCCATGACCATAACAGAGTCAAAGGGGCCACGAGGAATCAGACCATCCCACCCACAGAGGACCAGATGGAAGAAACCCTCGCAGCCACCGAACAACAAAGTGAAAAATGCCAAATGAGAAAAGGAGAGGTGCATGACTAAGGCGAGAGAATAGGTTTTGAGGATGGGACAGGTGTCCTCCTCACCTTTTTCACAAGCATGAGTCATAAATCAACATTTTAATACATATCAATTGCAAAATCACAAAAAATATAATAAAATTAATAATCATTGAATTATTGATTGAGCACTAGGTTTAAAAATGGTTGGGTCCCATCAACATCTTTCAGGACTGTGAGCATATGAGACAAATCATAGTTGACAAATCAAAAGCATATGTTTCGAGGAGCCATCGATTATGAGATCGAAAGCATGAGAAGGGGTATCCAATAAATTACCGCTAACATTAATTCCCTTCAACAAAAGATAACCATAAAGCTCTTACTTTAACCTCCGTAGTTGAATTTCCACGTTAAGCCTTGTTTTAAGCAACGTACCTAAAACCACTCATCGTAACCTTGCAAGAAGACATCCATAATAAATGCATGGATTCATAGCGCTCAAGACCTGATAGGAGGGAAAAATTTCCAAATGGACTATCCCTTATCTCAAGCTTCCAAAGCTTTGGACATCCCCGCAATACACATTCCATCCCCAAATTGCTACTTCCAGCAAAGGCCATAGACAAGGTTTCTAGATTCTTTGCATAAAGACCAATGTAATCAAAAGCCTTATCAGTAAGCAAACCTAATATTTCCAATCGTTGTAATCCTTTACAAATCTTTACAATTGCTCTAAAAAGCATCATCCATAGGTTTATTTGTCAAATGATCTGGTTGGCAGGGATTCATTATACAAAGGAAAAAATGTTCACACCCTGCTAAATTATTTCCAAGGCATCCACCAGTTTGGCTGCCGAATTGACCTCATACATGGACATTCAATACAACCTTGGTCCACACAGGTCTCTTCGGCCCGATGACTTTCTGTGGCGTATAATCCCTTCCATATTCTCGTTGTCTCTCTCCATTCTCTGCAAGTTTCGGAAGCTATCATAACATCCCATACTGTTGTAGCTTGCCTCCACATAGCTCCATGGCCACCACGTTGGACCACACAACGTAGCTCAATCCATGCTTCTTAGCATGCCTTGGCCGCACCACGCACGTCAAACGACCTCCTGCCATGGCCTCCTACCACAACCTCCTCCAGTCTTGACCAATGAGAAATTTAAAACAATATTTTTTCCTACGGTGTGCCTCCATGACCTCCACGGATCGAGATCTCACAGCTCCCTTGTCACGGGATCCAGCGGCGCTACACGAGCTCAGAGGCTCCTTTACCACTGGTTGCCACAACCTTCACGCAGGCTCGACCTTCAACAGACTTCTCCCTGTGGCAGCAAAGAACAACAACCTCCAAGTGAGCTCGAACTAAGTCTTAGCCTCCACACTCACTGCTGTACCAGAGATCGGCGTGATGCGTGATGCCATACACATTCACCATACACAAATCGCTGTCAACAACACCAACAGATAGGGTTGGATCTAATATGACTATGCCATAACACGAACAAACGAAGCTTCCACTTTGCAGGTACACCACCAGCAACCGCTCGCTCTCACGCAGATCCCCCACATCACATTGCTCACCTGGTCGCCACGATTACACCCCAACACTCTAGATTTACGATCTAAGATCACCACTTTCACAACAATCAATCACGCTTCATGTTCACTCTAGATCTACGAATCTCAGATCTCAACAGTGATGCCGATATCTACAAAATTGCTGATCAGAATCTATCCACAGATTACTTCCAACAATCTTGCATCAGATTGCAAGATTGCATTCACATTCACAAGATATTCCCTTCGACTGTACTTTAATTTGATATGCTACAAAGACTGGAAAAAGAAAATTGATAAAGAAGAAATTGTTGTACTTTGTAGCACTACCTTTAAATCCTCGGCCCTCTCCTCACAAAAACATTCCGATAGCATTCCAATGATCACATCCTCCAGTGATCACGGCTTCAATCCTACAACAGCTCCAAACCTGGATCGATCACTGCGTCCCCTAGTTTCTATATTCAATGCAAAAACCATATAAAAGAAAATCCAGATTGTGCATAGTTTCTGTTACCACATCTTAGATCGCCTTCTCTGAGATTGTAGTGTTAATTTGATATCTTCCAGAATTTCATTCTCCATAAAATCTTGCCCACGAAAACTTCAGTCTCTACACCAATGTCTTCGGGCTTCTGGCTTTGCAGAAAACAAGTGACCTGAGCTTCGATCATAGCCACCAACTTCGGCGGTCAACTCCACTGGAAAAATCCTTGCAGAGATCTTTTCTTCTTTATACATTGATTTAACTACTCACATTTCACCACCACGCAGATCCGATCAGATTCAGGCTCGGCTTTTCTGCGATGGGCTAGATGGACAAACAAAATTTGATATAAAAACTATATAAATACAGTCATTTATTTTCCTATGTCTAGGAAGGGCCAAAGGCCGTTACAGGCTCCGATACCAAGATAAAACTTCAATATGAAAACTATATCATTAATCAAAGAGATTACACACATTTACACATGAATTAGTCTCAAGATAGGGAAACTATCTTGGACACACAATAATGTGGTTGAGAGAATATCTCAACCACACACTAAACTAGGAATTTATATAGTTCTAGCTACCTCCTCTAATGTAGGAAAAGACTCCTTATATACAGAATTACAACCAAAAACAAGTAGGAATTAAATATTCCAACAATACCTAATATATAAATAATTTCATACCTAATACACCATTTAAAAAAAAACTTACTTGAAAAGTAATTTCCATTGGATATCAATTTAAAATCCCATTATCCCAAACACCCCCCGCCCCCCAAAAGATTAACAATCACATGTTAACACTTAAATAAAAATCACATATTAAATAAATATCATAAAACTGTTTCACTTAAACTCTACATAAATGAATAAAAAGTAGAAACATTTTGTTTAATTTAATTAAATTTATGATGGTGAATAAACATTTACAATTGAGATTTTTCCAAAAATTAATCACAAAACTCATTTTCCATTGAAGAACACCACAACTAAATAAAATTGGAAAATTGATTTTTACTTTTATTTGCATCACCAAAATTAAATGTCATATTTAAATATTATTATAGATACATCTTAAAGATGGATCTATCATGGGCTTGGGGAGATCTAATTTCTTTAGGTTCAAATTTCATTTAAAATACAAAATACAACTTATAATTTTTTATTGTTCCAATTGTAATTTTGAATGGTATAATGAGAACATAAATTTAATTTGTAAGTCCAAAAAAAAATTATTGGATTTCTATTAAAAAAAAAAAAAAACATATACCTAAAAAATGACCAAAATGTGAAATGTTAACACCTCATTTTTACTATAAAACTTATTTTTTTCAATAGCTTTATATGTGAGATATACACAATTTTTTAAAAAATATATATAATATGTACATATTTAACATTAAAAATCCAGCCATGATAAGGGTTTGTGTGGCCTAGGCCAGGTGTGATCCCCGTGAAAATGACCAAAATGTGAAATTTTAACACCTCATTTTTACTATAAAACTTATTTTTTTCAATAGCTTTATATGTGAGATATACATAATTTTTTTAAAACAATATATAATATGTACATAGTTAACATTAAAAATCCAGCCATGGTAAGGGTTTGTGTGGCCTAGGCCAGGTGTGATCCCTCGTGATTTTGGCAGCGTAGATGCCCCTTGGCTGGCGTTTCCCAGACCATAGGTTGGGGTGAAGTCATGTAAAGATCCACACTACGAAGGAAACAAAAAAAATTAAAATATTTTACCTATCTTGTTATCAAACATTAAGATGATATTTTTGTTATTAATATATTTTTAAAATACATCAATATTATTTATTATTAGAATATTTAATTGATAATATCATTGAATAATATATGATATACAATACTAAAATATTTTCTTTGAAATTGATACTAGGAATAAATTAGTTAATATCTAGATCTTCAAACAGTGTATTTAAATTTGTTGTTGAAATATTTTTGAAAAATAAAAGGTTTAATCATTTTTTTTACTTGTAATTAATTTATTTGAAATTATGTTATGTCATATAACTAACTAACTAAACATACTAATTATTGGATTTTATTATAACCTATATTACTTCTTTATTTAGATGACATTTTATTTTTAATTTAAAAAAATAAATACTACTTTACATTTAGCACTGAAAAAATTACACATCAGTTTCATACAAATCTGAATATAAATTTCTCAACTTAATAAATTATTCACAAATTATTCATATCAATTAATACTAAATAAAAAATGATGCAATATTCCAAATAACATAAGTAAATCCCATTTTCCAAGTCAGTTTTCCAATTACTAGATAAAAAGTAAAAGAAAATAATAGGGTCATATAGACCAAAGAAAAAAAATAAAAAAGAAAGAAAATGATGGGATAATACAGACAAAAAGTAAAAGAAAATAAGAGCTTACCTAATTTTCACATTCTTACGCATTGCGAAATCTATGGCTCCCTCCAAACTTACATCTACCCTGCCTTTCTGCCAGACATAGCACACCTTTTTTCGGCAGCGATAGTATAATTTCCCACATCCTATTACTATAATTGCTTCACTTCAACTTCGTCTGCTGATGCACTCCATTGGCCAGCTATATCTTCAACTGGAGATGCGGGCCGCACTTCCTACCTCTCGATAATCATTGCAAGGCACAACTATGGTGATCAAACATATCCATTCATAACTTTTGAGATGATAATTACGCCGATAGGTGTCTCCCTATTGGAATTGGCTTCTTTAATGGTTTTTCTAATTAATTATCTTGATCTAATGGTGTGAATTGAAAGATGCCAGTATATTCTCGTCGTTGCCACACATCAACGAATCAAATTTCAAGTAATAACTTCCTTGCATATCTAAATAAGGCGTTTAAACCATGTTTAAATTAATTTTTTACTGAAGTATGATTAAAAATTTACTATGACTACCCTTAATCACCACGTATGAGGATTAAGGGAAAATAGAATAAAAAATAAAAAATTGTATTGAAACTTGGATATGTGTGTTGACATGTGTGTGTTATGTAATTTTCAATTTGACATGGTGGTATGTGAAGAGTTGGGTTTGCATGTGAAAAATGGCATTAGCAGTTATGCTTGTATGAACACTATTAATAACCCCATTTCCACATCTCCACAAATATAAAATAAAAATAAAATCAATAGGTATAGCCACATGGAAACCATGTTTGTAACGAGAATGATTAAATGCTCACAAATAAATTAAAAAAACTTAAAAAATATGCATTGTAAGGTCATTCATTTCATTAAGTGAGTGGTATGCCATCGTATGGATTCATTTAATTAAGTGAGTGGCATCCAATGGTTTTGTATGCAAAGTTTTGGACACATGGAAACCATCTTTGTAACGATGTATTGGATTTATTGTGTTAGGTTATTGATATTTATGTTACCACTTTTTATTTACTTACATTTCTTTTAATATTCTATATATTTGAAACACATGTTCATCAAACCCCCGGAAAATAACTTTATAAGAAACTATATATACACAATTCTCAATAGAATTTGAACACTTTTTAAGAAAACCCATTTTTCCCTTCTTCAATTTGCCATTAAGGTTTGGGTTGTTTATATATATATATATATATATATTTTATTGTTGTTTTATTTTATTGGTTTTTTTTAATGTTAATAATTTTTAATAAATTTAGTTTGTAGAGGTTCAATACAGATGTTTCCAGGTACGATTTGATACAAAAGTTTTCTTGCTACTCAAAAAGGTGTATAGAAATTTCAACTATGATTTTTCTTTTGAAAAAAAATAAGGATTTTTATACAAAAGTTTCAATCATATATTACCATGCTTATTTATGTACTTTGCCTTATTAGGTTAAAATCCCTTATGAAATTGTTGATTATACCACATGTATTAATTTATTTTTTCTTTGTGTTGTTTCATTCATGTTTGAAACAGTCCATGCAGAGTGTTACTTGTTTTGTCTAAAATGTATTTATATGATATCATGGAGATTTTTTAGGGTTTTCTAATGGATTAACCTTAAATAAAAGTAAGAATTTTCAATTTTATAGTTGCAGCAAAGTATTAGATCATGTTCGGCCACTCCAATAGGCACTTCCATCTTTTTTATTTCGATAATACTTTCAGGTTTAGATCACATTGCAAGAAATTTTATGGTGTAAAAAATGAAAAATCACTCTACAGGTATCCAATCAGGGCCATGGGAATAAACAAAAGGAAAAAAAAATGAAACCACTAGACATACTTCCCTGGTTGGTTGATGCAGGAGCATCCAGCTCAATATTATCATTGTATTCTAGTAGAAATACGGGGTCTTGTATTTCAAGGAAGTTGGTTTCTTAAGTATTAGATTTATAAAATTATTTAATGTTTTGAGTGATTTTAATGAGAGCAGGAATTAATTGAATATTGTAAGGCTTTATTGTAAATATTCTCGAATATAGGAGAACATGAGAGAGTTAGGATAGTTGAGAGATTGAGGGATTGAGAATTTATTGTAAATCTTAATTTAGGAATCAGTTCTTGAATCTAGGGATTAGAGAGGAGTTTTAGGAACAAGAAGGAGATTTTAGGATTTTGTTGAGGGATTTAGGGATCTAAACCAGAAAGTGGTTTTAGAACCCATTGTATAAATGTAAGCCTAAAAAGGCATGAATGGGGGTTGGAGAGGTGGAAGAGAAAAATAGATAGCAGGTTAGAGTGAGGTTTTGGTGTGGAGCGTGAGCTCAAAGTGGTGGTGGATTGTGTTTGTGTGAAACAGTAGTTTTTTTCCTGTTTAATTGGCGAATGCCGAGACTCTGTCCGGTTCTATATTATGAATAAATTTAATGTTATATCCATTGATGTGAGACAGCTCCATAAGATTTGATGTGTTTGGGATTGCTTGAAAGAGTTGTGGTATGTGTTTTTATTTCAACTGTAAGATTCTATGTTAAGACAAACCCGAATAGTTAAGTCTGCAAGCATCAAAGTGATGAACACAGTGAAATTGCGCAATAAAACCTTTATCAGAAATTTGGAGTGGATTTAATATATATATGGGTTGATTTATAGCCATCGGGTCGATAAAAAAATTATCACATCGGACTGGAAAAGCGTTCACATATCGCTATACAATTGCAATGGGAGCGGACTCGAAGTGTATTAAAATTTATTATTAATGAGATTGGGTCCGAGAAATTTCATAACGCTACAAGAAGCGGCATTATCCAATTCTTGCGAATGGCGAACTCCGATTTACATCGCATCGGAACAGTGGATATGCTGATAGTTAAGTTACATCCAAATCCCAGCAAATTGATATTGCAAATTGATATCGCATCGGCGTAGTTTTTGAACAATAAAAATCATAGCACAGTGTCGATTGCCGATGGTGAATTGATTCGGGTCACATCGCATTGGGATTGTAGAACTGTCGATGGTTGGAAGGATATATTAAGATTTCCAAATTGCGAATGGAGGTGAGCATCGGATCGACCAGATCGTGGAGCGGAGATATACATATATTATTTTTGTTGATAAGGTGTTCAAAACTGCTTTGGACATATAAAAGAGTTTTCTGTGATTTATATAAGGTTGGTTCCGATAGGAACAAGGTGTGAGGGAAAAGTTTAAAAGGGTCCATTCAAATCCATTGCTACTGCTCCGAATCGATGTCATCATGGAACGTGTGAGTCTTCACACAGTTTGGCATGTTTAAAAGGTAAGGTGCACATAAATTTGCAACCCTGAGTTCGAACAGTGGCATTAATTTGCTAGTTTGAACCTTTAAAACATAGTTTATATTGGCATTTGGTTTTTTTTTCATGGTTTGAATTCATATATGGGTGTTGGTCAAATATGCTATGGAATTTGATCAAGGCGTGTAGATTGTTGGGTTTGTAGTTTGAACCATATGCTTGAAGGGCTTCCACATGTAAAAGTGTTTGTGAAATTGCCGGGATTGGGAATTTTAGAGCTAATTTTGGAGATGCATTTTTATATGCACAGCTTGGAGAGATTCTGATTTTGGCGGGTTATGCTCGCCATCATTCTGGTATCAAAGCTGAATTATAAATGAAACATTTGGTATAAGGCAGAAGAAAGCAATTCTGCATGAAAGTTTCTTGAAAGAATTTAGAACCGAGAAATGTGCATGCAGGCAAGGGAGATTAGATGCTAATCTGACAGTCAAGCAACCAGAGTACAACTGGGAGAATGGAGAAGACCAATTAAGTTCTTAGAGGCAGTTAAAGCAAAGATTGCAGAGACAGAAATAATCCACAACGATGTTTGGAGAATGGAGATTCACTTGAATGTGAAGAATGAATGGAGAATCGTGCAGGTATTGTGTTTGTTTAATTTTGATTTGAGTTTCACTGACAAGAAATAGATTGAGGATTGATGGGTGCAGCAATGAAGTATCTCAGCAAAGGAGATCAAATCTTAAGGGATAGTAATGAAAGAAGCTGTTAATGATTTCTAAGTGGAAGAAACTCAGCAAAGAAGGAATTGTTGCTGATAGCTAAAGCTTTGCCCAGATAAAGCCGAAAGATTGGAAGAAAGGATCAGATTCTAAAATATGATTGACAGTAGTTGAATATCGAGAAATTGTGCAGTGGAAGCATAAAGATTTGCTGAAACAGATTTGCAGGAATAGTGAGATTCTGAAGGTAATTGAAGGTATGCAGTTTTTAGCAGATATGAAATGAATGAAATTTTGCAGTGAGATTACAATAGTTAAACTGTAAGAGGGATGTTTGTAAGTTTTGGAAGTAACAGAGTTTGAAGACACAGCTAAAAGCTAGTGGGAAGGATAGTCCATTCAAAAGTGCAGGTGAATGGAAGGACAAGATCAGACTAAGATCTTGAAGGTAAGATGATATGGTTTTATTTGGATTTGAAGATTAAAATATTGTAGTCTTTGCATTGAAGAAAACGTTTTATTGCAACTCCCAAAAGGAAACTCCATAGAAGATGTGGTTAGAATTGCTAACAGATAAAGGAAGTTGGTGAAAGTTCTAAGTGAAAACTTAAATGTGGCAAAACCTTGAGGAATTCCAATAGAGATTGGATAAGAAGGACAGTTGTGTTATTAGAATATGCAGATGAGTTGAACTGAGAAAGAGCAAAGAGAAGTGCTCAAAGGAGGTTCTATAGATAGAGAACCAATTGCTTGCCAAAAGACTGAGTGAGGAGAGCTTGGTGAGGTAAGTGACGGCAGGACATGACTTGCTGTTGAAGAGGCTTTAGTGAAACTTATAATAAAGTTAGTGAGGAGCTCATACAGATGGAGAGGAGATGGCTAGTGATAGTCGTAACAGAGGTTCTGAAAGAGACCACAGCAGAGGAAAAAAGGAGAAGGATGCCAAGGAAAATGGCATACAGAGACAGTTAAGGAAAGAGGAATATGAGTGGGAGAATGCTGAGATAGTAGTTTTGCTTGAGGTGTTAATGGAGATGTTACAAAGAAATGAAGTAGACCAGAAGCATGGTTATGTCATGAGAAAGAAGGTGAAGTGGCAGAGGCTACAAGAGAAGAGGAATCATCAGGTGAATATGTAGTTGATGAAGGAACTAAGGGTACTTGAATAGGTTATAGATGCCAAACAGAGGATAGAGGAGCTCGAAAGAATTGAGCTACAGCAAAAGGAAGATGCTGAAGGAGATGTTGAAGTTTTGATATGTGGACCAGAAAGTGGACCATTAATTTTTGAAAGTGATGAAGAGCTAGAGGAGTTGAATCATATGAATGATTTGAAGCAGCTGGAAGACTTGATGACTGAAGCATCAAATAAGACCGTAAGGTCTTGTGATTTTAAAACTAATGATTTGTGTATGATTGCAGGTTTGGAAGAAGATAGATAGTCTTTTAAAACTATCAAAGATGTGAAAGAGTACCTTCCAGAAGATGAAAGTTTTGAAGCAGAATATGATAAAGAGGCTGGGAAAGAATCAGTTCACTACAATGGAAAAATGCTGGAAGACATCATTGAAATAGATGATGAGAAGGGGAGACTAGCTGACAGTCTCAAGATTTCTTTGAGTTTGGATCAGCATACTGATATGCTGACAGAAGAAGAGAAATCAACGCAACATACTGAAGTGTTGCTAAAGGGAAAAGAGGTACAGAGGCATTATATTTTTTATTGTAATGATTGTCTTATAATTGAAGATGTTGTAGTAGACGCTGGAACATATTTGGCACAGGTTGATAGCCAAATGGAAGAAGAAGAGGAAGAACATCTACTGAAGGATGTTAAGGAAGATTTAGCAGAGGAAGAAGGACCATGTGATAATGAGACAATAAAAAATGAGGAAATAGAAGATTATGTAAAATTTCCAAAGTTCACTCCAAGTAAAATCATTGAGTTATATAGAGAATCAGACTTTCAAAGGAGGAAGTTGGAAGAGCAGAGGATGAATGTCCAGGATAGATTTCTGAAGAAGGATGACAAAATAGTTGTCATAAATAATAATCAAGAAGAAGTTGACAGATGCAGAAAACAGAGGCAAGAAATTGTTCTAAAAGACAATGTAGCAGCAGCAGTAAAGGTGCAAAACAACAGTAAGGGTGAAAAGGAAGCGATCAAAACAAGTGAAGAACAAGCAAGAATGAGAGTTCAGCAATCAAGAGATAGAAACAATCAGCAGACAGAGGATATACTGGACAAATAAATTGAATTGATGATGAAAATGTCTCAGAGAAATACAGTAGCAGACCTTGAGGGCAGGGCAAGTGGAGCATTACAGCATAAAATATGGAAACCTGGAGAACAACAACAGATAACAACAACAATAGAGCAATTGACAAGCAAGGAAAGATTACAAAATAAAGTTTGGGATCCAGGAGGAAACAATTATCTAGACGTATGACCAGGTGGTCATAAATTTTCTTACATGGGGAGTCTGATGCATGAGCTTCTAGCTCAATATTATCATTGTATTCTAGTAGAAATAGGGGGTCTTGTATTTCAAGGAAGTTGGTTTCTTAAGTATTGGATTTATAAAATTATTTAATGTTTTGAGTGATTTTAATGAGAGCAGGAATTAATTGAATATTGTAAGGCTTTATTGTAAATATTCTCGAATGTAGGAGAACATGAGAGAGTTAGGATAGCTGAGAGATTGAGGGATTGAGAATTGATTGTAAATCTTAATTTAGGAATCAGTTCATGAATCTAGGGATTAGAGAGGAGTTTTAGAAACAAGGACATTTTAGGATTTTGTTGAGGGATTTAGGGATCTAAACCAGAAAGTGGTTTTAGAACCCATTGTATAAATGTAAGCCTAAAAATGCATGAATGGGGGTTGGAGAGGTGAAAGAGAAAAATAGATAGCAGGTTAGAGTGAGGTTTTGGTGTGGAGCGTGAGCTCAGAGTGGTGGTGGAATGTGTTTGTGTGCAACAGTAGTTATTTTCCTGTGTAATTGGCGAATGCCGCGACTCTGTCCGGTTCTATATTATGAATAAATTTAATGTTATATCCATTGATGTGAGATAGGTCCATAAGATTTGATGCGTTTGGGATTGCTTGAAAGAGTTGTGGTCTGTGTTTTTATTTCAACTGTAAGATTGTATGTTAAGACAAACCCGAATAGTTAGGTCTGCGAGCATCAAGGTGATGAACACAGTGAAATTGCGCAATAAAACCTTTATTAGAACTTTGGAGCGGATTTAATATATATATGGGTTGATTTATAGCCATCGGGTCGATAAAAAATTTATCAAATAAAACTAGAAAAGCGTTCACATATCGCTATACAATTGCAATGGGAGCGGACTCGAAGTGTATTAAAATTTATTATTAATGAGATCGGGTTCGAGAAATTTCATAACGCTACAGGAAGCGACACCGTCCAATTCTTGCGAATGGCGAACTCCGATTTACATCGCATCAAAACAGTGGATATGCCGATAGTTAAGTGACATCCAAATCCCAGCGAATTGATATCACAAATTGATATCGCATCGGCGTAGTTGTTGAACAATAAAAATCATAGCACAGTGTCGATTTCCGATGGTGAATTGATTCGAGTCACATCGCATCGGGATTGTAGAACTGTCGATGGTTGGAAGGACATATTAAGATTGCCGACTTGCGAATGGAGGTGAGCATCGGATCGACCAGATCGTGGAGCAGAGATATACATATATTATTTTGGTTGATAAGGCATTCAAAACTGCTTTGGACATATAAAAGAGTTTTTTGTGATTTATAAAAGGTTGGTTCCGATAGGAACAAGGTGTGAGGGAAAAGTTTAAAAAGGTCCATTCAAATCCATTGCTACTACTGCGAACCGATGTCATCATGGAACGTGTGAGTCTTCACACAGTTTGGCAAGTTTAAAAGGCAAGGCGCACATATATTTGCAACCCTGAGTTCGAACAGTGGCATTAATTTGCCAGTTTGAACCTTTAAAACATAGTTTATATTGGCATTTGGGTTTTTTTTCATGTTTTGAATTCATATATGGGTGTTGGTCAAATATGCTATGGTATTTGATCAAGGCATGTAGATTGTTGGGTTTGTAGTTTGAACCATATGCTTGAAGGGCTTCCGCGTGTAAAAGTGTTTGTGAAATTGCCGGGATTGGGAATTTTAGAGCTAATTTTGGAGATGCATTTTTATATGCACAGCTTGGAGAGATTCTGAGTTTGGCGGGTTATGCTCACCATCATTGGTGGAGATTTTTTAGGTGTGAAACTGCCACACATTACTAGAACGTGAGGAGATACATTTCAACCAGCACATGTTGATTCACATTTGTGGCATGATGAGGGTATGACTCAGAAAATTTCTCTCATTGACCAAATGGGAAGGATATAATGCAGCGAAAAGTGTTCAGGGTTTACCAGATGTGATCTCCACTTTTCGATGAAAAAAAACATCTCAACCATTCGCAAAAACCTAATTTAATATTCAAGATAAAGAAATATGGGTTTTATGTTTCATTGTTTCACAGATTTACAAGTTTTTGGATTAATTTCAATTCTTATTTTATTAACCATACATGGTTTACTAGATGTGATCCCCACTTTTCGATGAAAAGAAAACATTTCAACTATTCACAAAAACCTAATTTTATAATACTAGAAATATAGGTTCTAAGATCAAGGTGGGGAAATTTAATATTCAAGATAAATAAATATGGGTTTTATGTTTCATTGTTTCACAAATTTGCAAGTTTTTGGATTACTTTCAATTCTTAGTTTATTAACAATACTTCAGAATTTCAGCATAAGCACTCTTCCAAGCTATCAACTCGAGCACGTCTCTATTTCTCTGCATTTTAGAATATATACATGTTTATTCATTAGCAAAACATATTAAATAACAAAGACTCTTCTCAGATCCTTGTAACCAAAAGCATCCTTTGTACTTTGTCATGAAAGCGTGAGTAATGATAGAGCCTTTGTTTACGCGGCTTTGTAGTCTCCGGAAAATTGACCTAAGATTAAATCTTTTGAGTGGATCATAGTAAAACCACAAATAAACAATCACAGCAGATTTACGGGAAGAATTGAAAAGAAAAATGGAAGTCATAGCAGAAATACGTGAAAATAATGAATAAGTAGGTTGAAATTTTAAATGGTCCACATAATCATGGTTAAATATGTCGTTTTATTAATGCACTATTAATGCATGATTGTCAATACTGACCAGGTGTGCCTCGAAAATTTGTCCCAACGTGTTACACGAACTAGCATATTCCAGAAATAAACACAAAAACCGAAGCATCATTGAAAAAAATGAACCACCTATTATTACCCTAAAGTAAATCCTATGTCCAAGTGACTAATGGAGTTAAACGTGTGCAAGCGCCATTGTATTCTTGTAAATGGTTGTAGTGTTAGGGTAAGCGAACGAAAAACAATATCCAACAAATAATCACTATGGTGGTACTAAGAACGAAACCAACTACATATATCTATATATAAAAGGTTGTAAGGAGAGTTTAATGTATAATAATAATTATAATAATTTCTTTCCTAGTATAGATGAATGGTATTTACACGAGTCCATTTAGTTAATATAGATGATAGGTATCTACACAATTGACTTAGTTTATGCAGATTAGACATACTAGGCCTACAAAAGTTTTAGGTTGTTGATTCTTGTTGGTTGTGCCCAACAACTAAATTGCCTCACTTAAGAAAAATCTTATATTCACTATATTTACACAACTTTACATTTGTTTTTTTTTATACTGTTATATTATCAATTAATTATTCAGAAAATTCATATCAGTAATAACAACTGAATTTAGGTTGCATGGAAGTGTCAATTTTGTGTAATATTATTGAACTTAATTAGATTGTAGAAGATTTTGAAATTTGATATATGAAAATGAACTTAAATTTAAGAATGAATTTAAATACTTGAGTGTGTTTTTATTCCTCAAATTTAAAAATAATCTACAATTTTCTAAATAAAAATGACCATCTTAAAGTTTTTCATTTGATTACTTTATTTTGGAATTTTAATACTCATTTTTTCAATATTTATTTGTGCTATTAAATTCAATATTTATATTTTTTATTAATATTAATAACATAAACAATTTTTTTTAAATTTGATATAGAGATTATTAATATTAATATTATTGCTATTATTATTATTACTATTATTATTACTATTATTAGTATTTAAAATTAACAATAATATTATTAAAGTAAATGAAAATGAACAATAATATTATTTAAATAGTTGAGTTTGCTTTTATTCCTCAAATTTTAAAAATAATTCACAATTTTCTAAATAGAAATGGCCATCTTAAAGTTTTGCATTAATATTTCATTAAATAATAAAATTGATTATTTTATTTTGGAATTTTAATACTCATTTTCTCAATATTTATTTGTTGACATAGAAATTATTATTATTATTATTATTATTATTTAAAAATAACAATAATATTATTAAAATAAATATTGATTCATATTAAATTAATAATTTAATAATATAAAATGATATTAATTTTGATAATAAATATAAATGTTTTTAAATTAATAAACAAATTATTAGTATTAATTTTAAATATCATATCTCTTTTAATGTTAATTAATATTAGTATTAATAATAAATATAGATGTAAACAATGACATTAAATTTTGCATTTATATATTAATGTGAACAATGTCATTAAACATCAATATAAATATTTCATTAAGAAATACGATGGGTAATTTTAGGTTTTTTATTTAGGTTTAATGAAATTATAATTTTGAAAAATTTTAAGTTTATTTTATTTTGGAATTTTAATCACTCGATTTTTCAATATTTATGTCTCTTATTAAGTTGAATATTTATGTTTTTTATTAATATTAATAAACATGGATAAACATAAATTTTTAAAATTGACATAGAAATTATCAATATTAATAGTAATGCTATTAGGATGGATAACTTCAAGTTGTTTATTTAGGTTTAATGACATTATAATTTTTAAAATGCTTAAGTTTATTTTATTTTGGAATTTTAATCACTCAATTTTTTAATATTTATGTGTCTTATTCAGTTGAATATTTATGTTTTTTTTTTAATTATTTTTTTTTTTGTTAAATTATGCAGAGCTATTCACATTAATCAAAAAACATATATTACAAAAAGAGCAACCTTGGCTACTTCCGTAGCTCAAGTAAGAGTGCTAGATCAATACCATACTCAGAGATCTTGAAACAGGGGAAGGGAGTCTGAGTAGGGAGACCGGAAACAAGGGCAGAATGAAAACAGTGAGCGCGTAGGCTCAATGCAACAAAAACGTGAGAAGCAGGCCAAAAATAAGAGAGAAACAAAGAATTATAGGCCCGATGGGGGTGGCACCGGGTCTTTGTCACTGAAGAAGTCATCAATGTTGATCGGTCCTTCAGAAGTACCTTCCTCAAGGTCAAAGTGGGGGTGATGATATGGCCCAGCCTCTAGAGGAGAGCCCCTTGAAGGGCCTCAACTTTAACCCTGAGATTAGGATCATCGACTTTCTGATGAAGCACTGATTTTATTTTAAGCAACTCGTAATGTGGTGAAGAGCTGTCAACAAATCTCAGATGATGAACCATCTTGACACAGGTTTCAAATTTGTCCGAAAGAGCTTGAATCTTTTTATCCAGCTACCTGCTAACTCTACTCTGCTCTTGGAGTGCCAAAGAAAGGAGAGTTTTTGTATGCCAGTGAAGGTCTATGGCACGTGTGTAGAGGTTTTCCCTGCTTCTCGTTAAGCCCAGGTCCAAAATCTCGTGGAATTCATGTTCCATAGTGTCGGTCGGGGTGGCCCAACAACGAGCCACCGCTTCAGTTTCCAAGTCATTCAAAATCTCCCTCGCAGGCGCTCAGGTGTTATCTTTGTAATGATGAGCAACATTGCAAGCCATATTTTCCGCTCTGGTGACAGGGTGACGGGAGGGGTTCTCCCATTGGGTAGTGCAGTTGCGCCGAATGGGAGGAGGAGGATTCCTACAGCAAGGGGCCCTCGTAGGAGGTTGAAACCACGAAAGGAAGAGAACCAATGGTTGGCACTCCGCCAAGGAGCTAGAAAAAATGTAGCAAGAGGGCCAAAGGGAGAACAAGGCAGGGTTGCAGAAGGCCAAAAGGCTGCAATGAAACTTAGCAAAGGGGGAGTTGAACCATAGAGTTGAACCATAGAGTTGAATGACTATGACACACAAAATTATTTAATGGTGTCATGCGGGGAATAAGGGCTAAGCATGGGAGCATGCCATGGTGATCTAATCTAGGATTGGCCACGTCCCGAAACAATCAACAGAGCACTAAATGGAAATGTCATCATGATTCTAAGGATCGGTCGGCTGCAACATGACCCCTGCCTTGTGCAGGTCATTGTTGTTGATAATTAGACATTCTTTCTTAACTTCGGGTGATTCGATTGCTTGCCAGTCATGGGAGACGAGTCGTTCCTGGGTGGTTACTCCCTGGTTGGCTATGTATTCAACCAAACTGTTGGCCTTTATTCTTACTGCTTGAAACGATAACCCCCTTGCTTCCATGATGATGTCATTGATGCGATGGAGAATTTGGTTGAGGTGCTAGCTATCAGAGACTTTAGCCACACTTCAGCCCTGCTGTAATTTCTTGCTTGCTTGGGTAGTGACACTTGAATCTCCTTCGACCTTAAGGGACCAATAATTATTTTGTTTGGTAATGACCAGACCCTTGGCCAGCACTTGGAGCTCAGCCACATTGTTGTTAGTATGCCCTAAATTTCCATAGTATATCCATAAAATGGAACCCTAAGAATTGTGAAAAACACCGCCAAAGCCTGACCTATCGGGGTTGTTTTTAGACACCCCATCATAATTGAGCTTGAAAAAAGGTTGGTCAGGAGGATGCTAGAATGTCAGGGGATCGGGATTGATAGAGTCAGATCAGGAGGAGGAATCAATGGGGGGGGTGGGAAGATTAAGGAGAGAAAGGATTCTGCGATTAGCTATGGATGGAGTGTGAGGGGAATCTGGGAGCTTGGCAATGGAGGTAGATTCTCTCAAAGTGAGTTTTATGTTGTTAAGAATTTGTTCTTCCTTGGAAGCAAGGTTCCTGAATATTCGAGAATTTCGTTCTTTCCAGAGAGCCTAGCAAATGATGCCTGGGAGAAGGTTCTAAGCCAGATTGATAAGAGGATGGCTAGAGAAGGCAGGGTGACAGTTTTCCAGGGTGCTGTGAATGGAGTCAAAAGAGTGGTCAGAGGTTTTGAAAACCAACATGAGCCAAGACCAAATGTTGGAAGCATAAGGGCAGGTGTTGAGAAGGTAGTTGGTCGATTCAGAGTCAGCGAGGCAGAGAATACAAACTGAGGGGCCTTTGAAACCTTTCTTTTGAAGATTGTCCCACGTCAAAATTTTCCTATGCGTGATAAGCCAAAGAAAGAGAGTGATCTTCGGCCAATGCTTCCTGCTCCTGAGTCTTTTACATGTAATATCCGCTTGAATAGAGGTGGGATTTTGCAGGATGTTGTATGATTCTTTCATGTTGAAATTCCCTACTGGATTGAAGCCCCAATGAAGGATGTTTTTACTGTATTATTTTTTAATTTTCCAGTTGATGATCTACTTAGCTAGAGAGTTTATGGACTGATGGAGGTGGATAGGAAGAGAGTCTTTGAGATTCTCCCAGTCCCTCCATTTAGAACTTTCTATAGGTTTCCAATAATCTTTTACTCTTTTTTTTTTTCACTTCCAAATATTCCTTTGCTGGCCTCTAAATCTCTTTATCTAGTCTAGGGCTTTGCTCCCAAGCATCTTCCCAAAATAGAGCTTGCTGACCATTTCCTATCTCCCAAAATTTGTTCTCTTGAATCAACCGTCTATTTTCCCAAGCTTTATTACACATGGGGGAACCTTTAAGGTTTCCCGAGAGCCTGAAGAGAGAGGCCCAAGGGGTCATGGGGGCATATTTGGCTTTCCAAAGCATGTCCCAGTTGATGGAAGGGTTAGTTATCCAATGCCACCACGTTTTTGCCCCCATGGCCTTACCTAGGAGATCAAGATCTCTAAGTCCAAGCCCTCCTTCATGAATGGGAGTGCACACTTTATCCCAGGCAACTAGAGCCCATTTAACTTTCATGGCTTTGCCTTTTCAAAGGAAGTCCTTTTGAATTGTTCTGATCTATCTTGAAATGGAGCTAGGAGCTGCAATGGCTGAGAAAAGGTAAAGGGTCATGGCTTGAAGGACTGAACAAACCAGGATTAATCTACCCCCCAGATTGAGGGCCCTAAAAGTCCAATTAGATATTTTCTTCTTGAGCTTCGAGATAAGAGGTTCCCAATTCGGACAGGCCAAAGGTTTGTCAGTGAGGAGAACACCCAGATATTTTGAGGGGAAGAAGCTTTTCTAGAAACCTAGGATGCCAGAAATATGAGTTTGAATGGTAGCAGGGGTGTTGAGGAAGAATATTTTGGATTTAGCATGATTGACATCCAATCCCGAGGCCAGGTAGAAGTCTTCCAAGATTTTTTTGACAGCAAGGGCTTCCTTAACTGAAGGGAAACCCTTAAGGACCGTATCATCAACAAACTACTGGTGAGTTAAGGGAGGGAGCTGGGGATAGAGCTGAAGGCCATAGATGAGACTGCTGCAGGAGGCAACCGAAATGGATCGACCCAACCCTTCTGCTAAAATGATAAAGAGGAAAGGAGATAGAGGATCCCATTGTCTGATGCCTCTCGAAGGTTTGATGATCGAGGTGGGAGATCCATTAAGGAGGATGGAAAATAAGGCTCCAGAAACAAGGGCATGATCCACCAGATGATCTCTTTGTTAAACCCAAAATATGCAAGCATAAGTCTGATATAGCTCTAGTTGATCTTATCAAAGGCTTTGAAAATATCCAGTTGGATTACCATCCCTAGTTTACCTTGGTATTTGAGCATGTGGATAATTTCCTGAGGGAGAATGATGCTATCCATGATCTGCTGGCCTTCAACATAACCCATTTGGTTTGCTGAATTTAGTAGAGGCAGGAGAGGTTTCATACGATTGGCCAAAACTTTAGATATGATCTTGTAGATGACATTGCAAAGAGAAATGGGCCTAAACTGATAAGAGGAGTCTGCTCTTTCAGATTTAGGAATGAGAGCAAGGAAAGTTGCACTGAGAGAGGGGAAAATGGATTTTTTCATTCTAGATTCCTCCACCAGATCATAGATTGATTCCTTTATAATGTTCCAGCAGGCTTTGTATAAATTGATGGTGAATCCATCAGGCCCAGGGGCTTTTCCATTTGGTATTTACTGAACCGATTCTTCCAATTCCTCCATGGTTATATTTTTTAGCAAAATTTGATTGTGTTCTTTAGTTAAGATGGTCGGGATATGATTGGTGATTTTCCTAATCTGCTCTTCATTGTGTAGGTTGCTTTTAGTAAGGATGCTCGTGAAATACTGATGAAGTTCTTCCTCTATTTGCTGGTGAGTGTCAAGCATTTTCCCTTGGTCATTCCTGAGATTGAGGATCCTGTTATTTTTCCTGTGTTGGATCATAGATTTATGGAAGAAGGATGTATTTCTTTCTCCATCGTTGAGCCATTGGATCCTTGATTTCTGTTGCCATAGTGTTTCTTCCTGAATTACTCGAACCTCCCATTCTCTGGAGCTCCATTTCTATTTGTTTGGTTTCTTCTGTAGTCCTATTTTGACTGATTGTTTGTTGTAATGATTTTAACTTTGACTCTATGATATTTTTTTTCGTAGTGATATCTCCGAAGGTTTCTTGATTCCATTTTTTTAGTTCTTGCTTGATGAACTTATGTTTTTGGTGGAAACCATTCATCTTTCTCCCCTAAAGGGGAAAATATTTGGTCCACCATTCTTTGATTTTGTCTTGGAAATCCGGGTGGGAAAGCCAGAAGGCTTCAAACCTGAAGGGCGCATTTTTTGGGTGTGCAGAGATCTAGAAGGTTAGGACGATCAGCCAATGGTCAGATCCTGCCTACAGAGTAATAATAGCCTCCATTTCCAAAGAGGAGAGGAAAAGGTCTTCAGAGATAAGAAAATGATCCAGTCTGGAGGCTATCTAACATGCTTCCCCTCTTTTGTTGTTCCAAGTGGGCATACCATTTTTGGTGGGGGTATCTACGAAGCTAAGGTCCTCAATAATGCTTTGGAAATATTGAGAGTCTTAATTCAGATGTTGGATACCACCCCTTTTTCATGCATATTTAGGATCATATTGAAATCTCCCGCCAAGATCTGGAGCTTTTGATCCAGAGGCTGGAGAAAGTTTTTTAGTTCGTTTAGCTAGGCAAGACGCTCTTTGACAGTATGAGGACCATAGACATTGGTGATACATATCTTCTCTTTGGTACCTATGATTTGGAGAATTGTGGTGAGGACATGCCTAGATGCAAAGGAATCAATCAAATAAAACATTAAGTCTTTCTAGAAAGTGGCAATGCCACCTGCAGTGCCCGTTGCAGCAATGGCCACATGACTGTACTGCTTCCTGAAGCAGGCCTGCTGAATGTTCATCATTTCTGACAAGCCGTTTTTTTTCTCTTCAAACATTAGAATGTCTGTCTTCCCTAAGATTATTTTGGATTTAAGAATCCTTTTTTTGTAGGGTTTTTGAGTCCCCTAATATTCCAAGATGTGAAGTTCATAATAAAATGTTGGGAGTGAGAGAAAGAACCTTTACCTTGCCCACATTGATTAGGCTTAATTCCAGCTCTTGGAGGTGTTTTCCATTCATTTTTCATCCCCTTCTTTTTGGTTTTCCCTTGGTGATATGGTTATTGGCCTTGAGAGTTTCTTTTATGCCTCCACCTTGGTTTTTCCCTCCCTTAATCTGGTGCTTTCTTAGCTTTTGAAAGTTCTGTTGTAGAGAGTATGCCTCTTCTATTCGCTTGAGGTGGTCTTCTGGTATACCCTCGAATCCTTTTGAGGTCCACTCCTTTGAAAGCTTTTGAAGATCCATCCCCATTAGAATTTACTCTATAGCTTTTTCCTCTAAGGTGGGGAGGTCCTGTATGTAGTCCATTTCTATTTCTTCCTGTGATGTCTGGGCTGTTGGTGAGAGGTTGATGGTGTTCTCCATTTCTGTGTCCATTTCCTTGTGTTGTTCATGGGTCTGCTGTATGCAATTACTAGGTTATCCCTTTTCCTCTCTTGTTAGTGAGAGTATTTCATACCTATTTTGTGTCACATGCATGGGGGTTTCCCTTTCTCCATTATTCCTTCTTCCTTGTTTTTTTTTGTGTGTTACTTTGATGAAACCTTGTTCGTCCATGGCCCCTGTTGGGCTCTCTTGTGGGGGTGGTTTATTTTGAGGGAAATATCTAAAGAGATGACCGTGCTCGTGGCATTTTCGATAATGGAAAGGAATGTGCTCGTAATCAACCACATGGGTCCATGTTTCGTCCCTGAAGTTCAGGATGATGGCTTCGGGTAAAGCTCTAGAAGCATCAATATAGGCACATATACGAGCATATGAGATGTAGTGACCATTCCTAGTGCCTTTTGAAACTTTGATGTATTCTCCCAGTCCATTTCCAATGGCTTGAAGCACTGAAGGTTCCCAGTGTTCCACAGGGAGAGAGTATAGTCTGATCCATACTGGAACATGGGTGAAGTCTTCTTTTTCAGGCATGAATTTCTCCTTCCAGAATCTCATGTATAGTCCTGTCGAGTTGAAGAAATACGGCCCTCCTTCGAATATGAGATCCTTATCCTCCAGAAGAGAAAAAAATACAGTGAAGAAACCCTTTGAACTGAGTTGAAGTTCTCTGGCCCCTCTAGGATTCCATTTGGCTTGTATCCAACCTTTCAGAGCTCTTTCAGAGGGCCAGATTCCCATAAACTTACATACAACCGCATGTTCCTTCATGTACTCTCTGTAAACCTCTATGTCTGGTTCTTGAATGATTATTTCTGGGATTTTTGTTTCTTTTGGATGAAAAGCCTTCATTGATTGAAAATTGTCCTGATCTATCGTAGTGACTCCCGAGCGGGGGCTATCAGGGTTTTTTGATGGATGTGAAGTGCAAGCCTTATCTCCTGAAATTTTTTTCCCTCCATTGTCAAAAGCTCCCTGCTGAGAGCCTTTGACAATTTTGTCTTTTTCATGATTAGGAGAGTGAGGGAGGAGTTCCTGATCCGACTGAGGAACGATAGAAGATGAGATAAGATGCGTGAAAAAGGAAGTGTTAGGTGCGAGGGAGGAGCCCACGACCTGATCTTTGAAAGATGGGCCCGCAAGAGGGACCTCCTGCTCCATGGCATCCAGGGGAGCGCGTTGGGGAGCCAGACTGTGAGGGAAGAGCCTGCAAAAGCCCACTGCAGGAATAGAGGAACCTAGGGTTAGGCCATGCACCAGTGCTCTCTGTGTTCCCGATTCAAAAACTAAACTAACAATTGTTTTTTATCATATTAATAAACATGGATAAACATATATTTTTAAAATTGACATAGAAATTATTATTATTGTTATTATTTAACAATAATATTATTAAAATAAATATTGATTCATATCAATATTAATATTAATAATTTAATAACATAGATTCATATTAACTTTAATAATAAATATAAATGTTTCAAATTAATAAAAAAATAATTAATATTATTTCTAAATACCAATATATCTATTAATGTTAACTAATATTAATATTAATATTAATAATATTAATAATAAAGATATATGTCAATGTTAAACATAGAAATTTATATGAAATAAAATTTTTCATTTATACATTAATCTCAATATTTCATTAAAGAATATGATTGATTATTTAATTTTGGAATTTAAATCACTTAATTTTTTCAATATTTATGTGTGTTATTAAGCTCAATATTTATGTTTTTTTATTAATATTAATAATTTATAATTTTTTTTTAAAATTGATATAGAAATTATTATTATTATTTAAAATTAACAATAATGTTATTAAAATGAATATTGATTC
The DNA here is from genome assembly GCA_034641835.2 of Pinus albicaulis. Classification (NCBI taxonomy): domain Eukaryota; kingdom Viridiplantae; phylum Streptophyta; class Pinopsida; order Pinales; family Pinaceae; genus Pinus; species Pinus albicaulis. The sequence continues at coordinate 205,065 of JAXQQM020085097.1, forward strand.
ATATTAACATTAGTAATTTAATAATATAGATTGATATTAACTTTAATAATAAATATAAATGTTTCAAATTAATAAAAACCAGTATTAATGTTTATTTTAAATATTGATATCTCTTTTAATGTTAATTAATATTAATACTAATAATATTAATAATAAATATAGATGTCAATTTTAAACATAGAAATTTATATAAAATTAAACTTTGCATTTGTACATTAATGTGAACATTGTCATTAAACATCAATATAAATATTTTATTAAGGAAAATGAATCATAACTTTAGTTTTATTTAGGTTCAATGACATTACAATTAAAAATTTTGGTATTTTTATATCATTTATTTCATGTAGCATTACCTTATTTTATAATGCGAGGTTTATAACATTAAGTTATTTAATATTAAAAAAATAGCTTTTTCTTACTATTTATATTGAACATAAAAACATTAACATCTATATTAAACATGACATAAAAATAGATTTATTAACATTAATAATAGTGGATTGTAAAAATTAGATTTATTAACATTAATATTTATGTTTTTTTATTAATATTAATAAACATAGATAAACATTAAATTTTAAAATTGACATAGAACTTATTATTATTATTATTATTATTATTATTATTATTTAATAGTAATATTATTAAAATAAATATTGATTCATATTAATATTAATAATTTAATAATATAGATTCATATTAACTTTAATAATAAATATAAATGTTTCAAATTAATAAAAAAATAATTAATATTATTTTTAAATATCAATATCTCTATTAATGTTAATTAATATTAATATTAATAATATTAATAATAAATATATATGTCAATGTTAAACATAGAAATTTATATAAAATGTAACTTTGCATTTATACATTAATCTCAGTATTTCGTTAAAGAATAAGATTGATTATTTAATTTTGGAGTTTTAATCTTTCAATTTTTCAATATTTATGTGTGTTATTAATTTCAATATTTATGTTTTTTATTAATATTAATAATATAAACAAATTTTGAAAATAGACACATAAATTATTATTATTATTTAAAATGAACCATAATGTTATTAAAATGAATATTGATTCATATTAACATTAATGATTTAATAATATAGATTCATAGTAACTTTAACAATAAATATAAATATTTCAAATTAATAAAAAAAAGTATTAATGTTTCTTTTAAATATCGATATCTCTTTTAATGTTAATTAATACTAATAATATTAATAATAAATATAGATCTCAATTTTAAACATAGAAATTTATATAAAATAATTTTTTTCATTTGTACATTAATGTGAACATTGTCATTAAACATTAATATAAATATTTCATTAAAGAAAATGAATCATAACTTTGGTTTTATTTAGGTTCAATGACATTAGAATTAAAAATTTTAGTATTTTTATATCATTTAGTTCATGTAGCATTAGGTTATTTTATAATGTGAGATTTATATTAATAAGTTATTTAATATTAAAAAAATAGCTTTTTCATAATATTTATATTGAGCATCAAAACATTAACATCAATATTAAAGATAGACATTAATAGAGACATAAAAATAGATTTATCAACATTAATAATATTTGAGGTAACCAAGCCGCGTTTAACCAAAATCTATGCATATACAAATGCCATTATCATTATGCCGAGGAATTTTACAAAGTCAAAGTCAATGACACCCTTTTAATCGAAATTCTACCTCCATTGCATTGTATCTTTTATCAAAGATATTTACCCTTAACCATAATTTACATCTTTTGTAAACCTTGAGCCGACTTTCATTACAAGCTATGGTGTAAACCATAAATAAAATCTCATTTATTACTCTTACCTCTTTCAGTCCACGTGAAAACCATTTGTTGGTTTTTTAAAACCCTTACACCATTCTCTTTTTCCATTTACTGAATCATGGTTTCGAACACGATATGTTTCGATAACTAAGTCTCAAATTCACTCTCCACATATGATGGAATTTATCCGTTCCGCATTTTTTTGTGTGTAACTCTAGTTTCCATATCATCTTAAACAATGATCCTTATTGCAGCTGTACAAGTTACAATGTCTTTTGTAACTTCATTTTTAACTATGCAAATCTCATTCCATTAAATAAGTCAATGTAATCCTTAAGGAAATCATTGATAGATGTAAAAATGTGAAATAACAAATTTTGTTGCATTACCAATCATGGAATTTTCTTAAGGAAGCACACCTCCGTTCCCTTAGATTTTGCTACCCATATAACTTGACACACTGAGCCAAGGAAACACCAATGATGTCAATACCACATACCAATACACAAAGATCGAAGTATTTCAATCAAACGATTTCAGTGGACAGTTAACACATATGCTCCGCGCTCTTTATAACAAATGCCACAGATATATATTACATCTCCACGCAGACTCCAAGAATGAGAGCCACACCCAACTGCAACATGCAGACTATGCAAATCAAACTCACCATTCCGCGAGGCTGTGACAACACCATTCCGTCATCTTAAATCTTTGATGTGTTGGTAATCTCTACGCACTCCACTATGTCCACGCCAACGCTTGACTTGGCCGCACTCTACAAAATCATAGTAACTACGACAGTGCGTTAAGTCTGCCACCATTCATATTGTTTAAACAAAGTCACAGCAACCGTTTCAACTGCTAACGCAGTGTAAAACCTTCTTCATGCGGGCTGCATAGCATATCTCCATTATGAGCTCATCCCTGCATTCACAATTCACATACAACATATATATGTATATAGTATGTAGATTTAAAAAGAAACATATATTGTAAAACACAATTACAGTAACACTGTATGGGCTAAATATTTCCTTGGTCGCCCATTTGTGTTTTCAGTCTTTACACTGACACTCCTCTCCACTTATCTTCTATGCCTTTGAGGCTTAATTTATACAATTCATTCTAAAACCAATTCTGTTTCAGAGCCTTAACTTGCTCAACAATTTCCTCAAAATCATCTCAGTCCTAAAATCTGTACTTTATCCCTAAGGATCCTCTCTAATCTCCTAAAATCATGAAACCAATTCTAACTTAGGATTTATAATTAATTTACAAATCTCTCATTTCCTATGGAATTTCAACTATCCTACTTCTCTCATGTTCTCCAATCATTCAGAAACATTTACAAATCCTCTCAATAATTAATTAATTCTTAAAATTTCACTCAAAACATTAATAATTACATTATTGAACCCAAATTCCTTAAAAACACAAAACCCCTACGTCTAATAGAATACATTTAGCTTTTCGAGCCTAATGCTCATGCATCAATATTGAGGTTTATAAAATTGTGAGTTGTTTTTCACTATTTTAATAATGTTCTTATTTCTAATAAGTTTTTATACAATATATATAGGTAGATTTTATTATATCTGTAAATGGAAAATTGTGTATGTATGCTATTTTTAACATTATTCAATATTAATCGAAATTTTTTTGTTGATATCACATGTGTTTTCTTTTATGTTAGGTGATTTCCTTATTTTATCATGGATCCAACGATTTGGAGTTGCCTTCCATTCGAAATTCTTGAAATTATCTTCCTCTGGCTCCCTTTATCGATTCTGATTAAGTTTAGAACTATTTGTAAGCAATGGAAGAATGTTTTGCAAAACTCTTCTTTCTTATTGCGTTGTAAGCATATCTCTACAAAGGAATTTGGATTTATGATTCCTTTCCTCAATGATGAAGATAGTTATTTTGTTGTTGAATACCTTAATCAGAATGGGCACATATCTCATCTCCATTTGTGATTCATAGATTCAAGTTACAAAGTAGAGTCTACTCTTGGACCAATGGTAGTTTTATCATTACCAACAGAATTCTCCCATTCAGGAAACTATTTTGTGGTGAATCCATTTATAAAGGCCTTTAAAAACATTGGGCCAATATGAATTGGAGATTGGAGATTCTTTTCGTTACTGAAAAATGTAAGCAGTAAAAAATGACTGGTTTGTTCTAAAACATATCTATGATAGAATGCAGACTAAAATTTATGTTTACAGTAGTCTTCATAAGGTTTGTCGAAGGGCTAATCTTCTATTTGGTGGCACTTCACCCCCTCAGAATGGAGTGTTTTATAAAAGTAAATTATTTTGGCTCTGTCTAGACAAGGAGTATGAAGATTATCCTCGATATGGGTATACAATCTACTAGTTTGACGTAATAAAAAATGAATGGGGATTTTCATTTGTTCCAATCAATGACATATGGTGTATGTCATTATAAATATATAATAATCAATTCATATGCCTTGTCAATGATGGTACTACTTCGGTATGGTCAATTGAAGAAATAGATAATTTTCAATTTGGTTGCCTGTGTGCTGAACGAACAATTGACTACTTTGAGGATGATTGGGGCTTTAGATGGAAGTTGTTGGAAGAGATTTCCAAAGTTATAAATACCAAATGTCCTGGTTATCTCATATTTCGAACAGTCTAGGGTGTGTTTCTTATGTGCAACTGCAGTGAAGTTCCTTTCCTATTATATGACATGATGATGGACCTCTGTTTTCCAACAGATATTGATATTTCAACTAATCGACAGATGTATGGGTTTTGGTCTCCAACGTTGCACGATTGCAATGATTTGATTGAGTCTCGAAATGTTTTTTCAATTTCTCCCCGTATGGATTCTATTAATGAGATTCCACCATTAGATATGGACATGGAGTCTTAGGCTATTAATCCTGTTAGGATTTCTTACATTGGAAAATATTTCCATTTGTTTTACTTTACATACTTTTGGGTCTATATGCTAATAATTTAAAATTACGATTCTATGGATATTCTGTGCCTCCTCCTCAAATTTCCTCTATATGTGTATATATAAAATGTTGGATATTTAATCCCATTGCAATTTCCTGGAAAATATTTCTTATTGTCTCCCCTTTAGTTCTCTTAATTAGATTTGAATGTCTTTGAATAATATGCATTTTTATTTGTTTCTATAATTACAATTTCTCTGAGTTATTTTATACATGGTACTTGTATTATTTTTTTTCTCATTGGTTCTCAAGCAATGTTATTCATTGTAGACATGTCATCTGAAGGCACAAGCAAGTGTACAAGAAAATAGAATCTGTCACCAGCATCGCGTGATAGGTCTAATGAAAATCATCGTTTACAGTATCAACAAAATAAGGACACAATAGATGAGCATAGGAGAGCTACATATCATAGAAGAGCTACTGAAACTACTCTTCAAAATGATTTTATGATTCCTCGTAAGTATTGTACTATGGATGATATCATGGAAATAACATTTCTGATTGATAGTTCATTGTCAGAATCTGCTCCTCCTCAACATAATTTAGTTGTTCGATTCTCTCTTGAAAATTTTCATAATATTGGGGAAACATCTCGCAATAGAGAAGAACACTCTATCGATAATTTGGATGCAAATTTTCACCCTAACCCTTCTGTCTCTGCAATTGCATCTTTTGAGCAAGGCCAAAGGTTGCAAAACATCCATTGTGGAGGAAATGATGAAATTGTATGTGATGATTTGGATGATAGTTTAATTGGCTATTTGTTTGATAATTTTAGCCAGTTGCTAGAAAATCAGATATTCCAATCCCCCTTCTCAAAATAAATTTGTTCCACCAAGAGAGATAGTCATCCCTGATAGCATTTTGCATGGAAAAATGGAGGTAACACAATGATATTTTGATGTTTGCTGCAGTACTTCTTGTTTTATTACATTCCTATATTTACATTTTATTTTTAACTAAAATCATAAGGTATTTTCTTCTTTTGGAATAGGATACAACTCATTTTCATAGAGGTCTTGAAATTAACTCCCCAAATGTTCCATCTACTAATATGAGAATTGGAGATGAAGCATGTCATAACATTCCACTGCATTCTCCTCAACAATCAAATTGGAAAACTAATGTAATGTTCAATGTATTTGATTTCATTTTTCATTTTTTGAATTTTTATTACATTAGACATTGAATTTTATTGCATACTTTGTTTTATTCAAACAAGACACAACCCATTTTAATAGAGGCATACAAATTAACTTTGTAGATGTTCCATCTACTGATGTTGGAAGTGAAGAGGGACCATCTCATATTGTTCATCTAGATTTCCATACAAATGTAAATGTTTAATGCATTTGATATTTTCCTCAATTTCTCATTTGTTGTTATTTGTGCATTGTATTTTATGATATTTTATGGAAAAAACATGATTTGATCTGATGAGGCTGGAGATATGGAATCCAAAATGTCAAATTATCAAACTAATGTAATTTTCAATGTATTTGATTTTTGTTTTCCATTTTTTAATATTTATTGGTTGGACATTTAGTTTTATATTATATTTAATTTTTTTGGAACAAAAAAGAACTCATTTGAATACAGGCTTAGAAACTAACTCCCCAAATGTTCCATACACTGATGTTAGAAGTGAAGAGCAACCATCTCATAGGCTTCATCCACATCACCAAACAAATGTAAATATTGAATGCATTTTATTTTTTTATTCATAATTAGTTGGACATTAAATTTTAAAATATTTTATGCTAAAGACACCTTATCATCCTCTCACCAAAAATGAAGACCATAAATTTGGAAAGTTCCTATCATAGATCCATTCCACATGTTTCAAATTTGGGAAGGGAATTTCATGGTGCTGAAAATCGAGTACATTTTAGAAGAAATTTTACTCTTCCACATCATTCTCCACATGGTTTGGCCAATACAGATCATATTCATTTTGATGAAAACATGATTGTAGTGCATAAAATATTTCGAGAAAAGATAGATAGGTTGTCAGTTGTCAAAATGTGCCACATATGCCAAGAATCATATCCTAGAATCCAAGTTTTGAGAGATTATTAAGGACCTATTTGCAGATGATGTAAAAATGAAAGAGGTTCCCATCGTTTATCTGGATATAATAACATGGATCCTGGTGAGCAACCTCACATTTTAAGAGTTCTTACTCAGGTTGAAGAAATGCTAATAGCACGTGTGAATCTTATTTTGCAAGTGACACATGCTCAAGGTGGGCAAGATAAGTATAGCGGTCACACAATTAACATTCCTCAAGATATTTCTTCAATTGTACAAAGTCTTCCTCAACATGACGAAGATCTTGACTTTCTAATTGTGAGGAGACATGCTTCTTAGTTTAAATATTATGAATGTTATGTCAAAATATCTTGAGTTATGGCTGCATTGCATTTCAAAATTGATCGTGATTGATATTATCGAGATGTTGTAATTGCCTATGATTCAATGAATGCTCTTCCAAAAAGATAAACATATGTCTCATCCAGGCTTATATTTTTTGATTGTGGTATTGAATAATCTGACGTCAATGCAGCTAATAATGAAGGGTTACCTGTTGATCATTTACCATCTCATCCTTCTTCTTTTGTTGCTCGCCTACCTAATGAATGAAGAGAAGTGGAAGAAATTAGAGCATTTCTTGATAATGTTGATTCTTCACATGTTCAAGAAATGGATTGGCTCAATATTGGAGCCTCTCCAGTGAATGAATATAATATTGAGAGGTTATTAGATATGGAATTCCTCACATTGTTCCCCACTGGTGATGCTGATTGGTTGCAACCACGTATTTGTAGTGTTTAACTTCATGAGTAAGCATTGCATCTTCTTAGATACTATGATCACATGTTTGGAAGCCATCCTCGCATTAGATATTATATATTGAATATGATAATGCAACATCAGAGCCAAGAAACGTCTGCAATTTTTATGAAGAAACATTTACATGATAACTCACTGACAACAATTGAAGAATTATGTCACCAAATTTCTGATTTACCATATAATAAATTGGCTGAACATCTTATGCGGTTTGGTTCTTCTCTGAGAGGTACAATGGCATACTAGACTAAATGTCGATCTAAATTTACTAACATGATTACTCATTTGGGTTGTCCATATTTTTTTTTTTTTACTTTGAGTGCAGCTGACACAAAGTGGCTAGAGTTGCATAACCTTATGCCTATACATTCACATCCTCATTCTTTAAATGAGAATCATATGAGAATTGATAATGTTATCCAGTACCCTCATATTGTTTCCACATTTATGCACCATAGATTCAATATATTTTGAGAGGAATTTATCCAAAAATATCTTAAAGCGAAAGACTTCTGGTACAGGTTTGTGTTGTTGAATTTTTTTTCTATTCCTTGTCAATTTTTTGTTATGGTTCTATTTATATTTTTGTAGTAACTGTATATTCATTTTCTTCAGATATGAGTGGCATCATAGAGGTTCAACACATATCCATGGTTTCTTATGGTTGCAAGGTGCTCCTGACATGGAAATACTTGATTGGTCAAATTATTTTGGTGTGCAAATTGCAAAGAGATTCTTTGACAATTATGTAACTGCATGGAATCCACGTCACATACATCATCGAAACATAATGGTTTCAAGAAGCCTCAATGATGACCCTTTCTTATTGAATACTGATTAGATTTTCTCTTGCAATCCTCATAATGATTATGAAGAATTGTTAAACCGTGTCCAAAGGCACACAAAGTGTAGTGTATATTCCTGTTTGCACAAAAAGGGCACTATTCTCAAATGTCGGTACAATGCTCCATGGGATATTTCTAAGGAATCAAGATTGTTCATAGATGATCAAGGAAGAAAAAAATATGACCCGACAAGAAATGATGACAGGCTCAATGTACATAACATTGACCTTCTAACAACCTGGCGTACAAATGTTGATTGCCAACCAGTGCTTTCTCGTTATACTGTCCTGAAGTATATTGCTAAGTATGCATAAAAAGTAGAAAAAAGGTTAGAAAGTTATCATGATATGTTAACTAGAATTCCAAATTCTATTGCCTCTGAGGATCATGATTTGTGTGCTTACAGAAGGTTTGTTGCAGAAACAATTATTGACCGTGAAATTGGAGCACAAGAAACATGCCAAATGTTGCTTAAGCTATCTCTTGTTGTTTGTAGTCGAAAATTTGTTTCCTTGAATGTTGGAAGAAAGGTTTTTAGGAAAATATCAAGGGATAGCATGCAATGTTCATCTGAGAATACTTTCATTCAACATTATTAGAAGATACCTTTTTTCCTTAGACATCTATCTCTGATAGAAACAGTAAGATCTTGGACATTTGATAGCAAGCGTAAAAGAGATCCCTGGAAGCCTAGAGATGTTCATGGTATTGTTCGGTTTTTTCCAAGGTTTTATTCTATTCTTGGTGAGGGTTCAGATGAGTTTGAAACTTTTTGTTGGACATAATTTCTCTTGTACAAGCCATTTTGTGACATTGCTATGGAAATTGGGCTTTCAACTAAAACTATTATTTAAAATTGAAGGAATTTACGATATCGAGCATGGCATGTTGATCGAAATCCATCAATTGGTTACAATATTGAAGATGAAGAAGATGGTGATTTTGCTAACCAGGAAATGGATCTTGAAGATGCTTTTCAAGAATGGCAAATTTTCTCTTGCTTGGTTCCACCAAATAATGTGAATGTTTCTAATATTCACACACTTGGTTGAAGGGATTTTGATACATCCTTTGGCTAGAAAAGTACAACAATTTCTGAGAAGAAGTTATTAATTTTATAGGGAATGGACAATCCAGGGGCGATATTCTTTACCTTTCAAATAGAACATTTGCATCTCTAGATTCATTGTCAGAAAAACAACGACTTGATTTTGAAATTGTTTTAAGGCATTTTGCTGAATATGAGATTCATGAAGCTCTTCTTATGATTGTTCAGGGAACTGCAGGCACTGGCAAGTCCTTCCTTATCCATTGTATTTTTGAAGCTCTTTCTAATTTGTCCAGTAATGGAAGATATCCTTTGCTTAATATTGCCCCAACAAGAATATTTTCCTTTAATATACATGCAAAAACAATCCACTCAGCTCTAAAAATTCCAATTAAATATATGAAAACACTAAAGGGGAAATCACTAGCATTATTTCAAGAAGAAATGAGGCATATTCAATATATATTGATAGATGAAATGAGCATTATAGGATCAAGGTTATTCATGCAAATAGATGCTTGATTATGAGAAGCATTTCCCGAGAAAAATAATTGTCCTTTCGATGGAAGATCCATCATCCTTGTGGGTGACCTTGGCCAGCTACCTCTTGTGAGATATAAGCCTTTGTATGCAGGTAATACAATAGGGAAATTCTTGTGGAAAAAAATCAACATCGTTGTCACTCTTTATTTCGCTAACAAGGGAATAATGAGAAATAATCTTGTTTTCGGAGAGTCCTCAATAACATAATTAATGCAGAACCTGTTCTTGAGTATTGGGAGTTTCTCAAGTCGTGGGATGATATGAGGTTGCATCATAGAGAAAGGGATTTATTTAATGTAGTAGTTCACATGTTTCCAACAAATAATTTGGTGTCCTTCCATAACATACATATGTAAAAATCATTAAATTCTCCAATTGCGTGATGCATTGCTAAGAATTCAAGGTGTTCAGAAATTAGTGGTGCTGATGATGATCAATTAGACTGTGAAGTTTTTTTGTGTCGTGGTCAACGTGTTATGTTGACATGTAATTTGTGGGTCAAAGCTAGTTTGGAGAATGGTGCACTTGCCTATGTGAATGATATATTTTATATGCCTGCCTTTAAGCCACCTTAGCTTCCAATGTTCACAACTGTTGTTTTTGATAAAAATGTTGGTGTTCCATTTGATGTAGGCAATCCAACCATTGTACCTGTCACACCAGTGATAAGAGGAAATTGAAAACAAATTCCTTTAAATATGGCATGGGCTCTTACAATACACAAATCTCAGGGATTGTCTTTAGAACGAGCATCAATTGATACCGGGAATAAAGAGTAGCAAGGCCTAACCTTTAGAGCCATATCAAGAGTGAAATCAATAGAGGGTTTGTGCATTGCACCACCTTCTCTTTTCAACATTATGCCAAGATGAAATACATCGCATATGCTACAACTAGGAAGAAATAAGAGTTGAAATTGAAGTCTATATCACTATGAAATGAAACTATTAATACTTTTAGCTATTTATAGAATGTTTTTTGAATTTATTTTATCGTCCTCTTTATTTAATTTTAATATAATAATTATTTTCATATATTACTGAGATGAATTCCTTCATCATATTCATAGTAATATTTCAGAAAGTTGTTTGCATCATATATCAGGTTGTTCAATTTACTTCTGTTTTTTTAAGTGGTTATTCTTGCATTCTTTACAATCAACCATTCAGTGATAAAAAACCAGTTATATGCGCCAACCATTAAAAGTCAAGATTAAACTCCATATCACTATGACATGCAACTAATAATATTTTGATATAGAATTTTTTTTCTTCTTTTATTGTCCTCTTTATTTACATTTAGTATAATAATGCTTCTCGTATATTAATGAAATGAATACATTCATCATATTCATAGTAATATCTGAGAAAGTTGTTACATCATATTTTATGTTCTTCAATTCACTTTCTTTTTTTAAGCCATTATTGTTCTTTTCTTTATAATTTATAATTCAAACACATACAACGAGTTATATGAGCCAAATCTTAAAAATAAATAATGAACTCCATATCCCTATGACATGCAACTAATAATATTGTGACCTATTTATAGAATTATTTTGAATTGCTTTTATTGTCCTCTTTATTTACTTTTAAATAAATATTAATTTTTATATATTGATGAGATGAATACATTCATATGTTCATAGTAATATTTGAGAAACTTTTTTACATCGTTCTTCATTCATCATATTCATAGTAATATTTTAGAAAGTTGTTTACATCGTTTTTCATGTTCTTCAGTTTACTTCTTCTTTTTATATGGCTATTGTTCTTTTCTTTTTACAATGAATCATTCACACATAAACAACGAGTTATATGAGATAACTATTAAAAATCAATTTACTAATTTGTTCATATTGA